>JAQFZF010000903.1:0-15492 GCA_034695365.1 Enchytraeus norvegicus | reverse complement strand
AGATGCTAACGGGGGGGGGTCAAAATTCCCGAAAAAGTGATGACGTAATATTTGAATGAGCCCTGTACAGTCCTCTAAACCGGGATACCGTTGGTCTAGCAGCCCTAGGCTACATGTAAGCCGACGGCTGCTAAAAGCAATGAAGCGTAAAGCAGTTTGCTTAAAGCTGCAAGTCTAACATAGTCCCCATTGTGTACTGAATTGAGTGGCGACCTCTGATTTCAGAAGCCGCTGTGAGATATTTGAAATGTCATAATAATAGAGTTTGCTATTGATCTCGACAGATGGCGAGATAGCCGGGATTTGTTTTCAAATTCGGCTAGTTCGTTGCAGTCGTCAGAGCGTGCCTTGGTAACTATACGACGGCTGCAGCTACTATAGCAATGGAAAGTAAAGCAGCTTGCTTAAGGCTGCAACTCCAAGATCATCATGACAGAGAATTTAACTCACGAGGTCTGATTCCATAAGCTGCTGCAAGACTTTGTGAAATTATAATTAATTAATGATATAATAAACAATGCATTTAAGACTGACACAGTCCAATATGAGAAGTTAAGTATTTAATTTAATTATATTTTTCTCATTAAACGAACCAGACTGAATTCAAACGTAATTTTTGTGATAATTATAACACAAAAAATAAACCTACAAACTGATAACATAATAAAACATGAAAATCATCCGAACAGAGTAGGATTTTTCAAATTACATAATTTTGATGCAATAATTATGTTTTTGATATGAATTTATTCTATCATCAATATAGACTACATTTTATTCCGTACTAACGTTATGAACAAACTCGTAATTAAGCATTCTTATTTAAAATTGCAGAAATGAAGATTGTCGATAGTTATCCAATTAAATAATTTACGCAATCAACCTGATTAATTATGCTACATTTTATATTTTAATGTTTTTTTGCAGACAAAACAAACAACAGCTTAATATGAGCAACTGACTATAAACTAATAGCTGATTATATTGATTTAACGTTTGTGTTTGTCCAATGATGATGTATGATAGATGTTGCGTAACACAACTTTGCAGAGCAAAATTAAATGCTCTCAGTGCACATACAAACACTGATTACAGCCTTAGATGAACAAGGATTATGCAATATTTTAGACAAATTTATTTTTTCATATTTACCATTTTCTTTAATATTTTTCTTTATGTAACTCGTTTGAAAAAAGTGAAACAAATTCCTTCAAAATAGTCATGTGCAAATAAACATGCAGCCTAAATGTCAAGATATAATTAATAAAGCTAAATTAATTAATAATTATATTGTTTCTTACAATGATATTCATTCAATTAATCAAATGAGCTATTCTGTATCGTTAAAATTAAAGGCTTTTCCACAGCAACTCTGGCAAATGACCAAATCATATTTCACAATAATCATTTATGATCAAAATGCACAAATCTACTACTTAATTTTTACCTTTATAATAATTCCTTTGTACAATCTACTACGAAACAATCAATAATCATTTTATGGTACTAGCATATTTCATATATTTATTTCAGGTTAATACCAGTTATATATCACAATTCTGTTACCTGCTAAATTGTGTTAAAAACATCAACAATTAATCGATTCATTGCAGTCTTGATACAGCCCCTTCTGCATACTGTCTGAATCTCAGGCTCGCCAGTCACCGACAGTGCTTTCAAGCAGCAAGATTTTCGTTTAGCAATGCTTGAGCTTTTAATTTTTAACAATGCATTGCCACTACATTGGAGTTCTACAATCACTCGAATGGAATATTACATTTTCATTATATCAAGTCTCATTCTGATTTATCGCTTCAGCTCATTCCGACGGACAAAACAAGACGCTAAATCCTCATCAAATCACAATATCAAGCAGAAATGGTAGATATAACAATACAAAACACAGAGTTGTAGTTATAAGCTCATGGGTTCTCATAAAACCAGCTGCCACTTAATTAGCTGTAAGTAATAAAAACAATGGCTAAAATCCATAATCAATATTGTTATTTAGGACGAAGTTGATCTCTTTAAACCATACAATAGAATCTTTTAGAATATTTTGACTTATAATTTAACATTATATAGGGTCTAACTAATAGGGTCAAATCTTGGACGTACAACGAGCGCACCCAGCCCTCTATCCCGTCGCTGGCCAATAGGAAGCAATTAATAGATTGTAGCAGTGGCGTCGCCACACCAGGTCAAACGACCTGGTAAAAAGCCTCCAACCTGGTGTTCAGACCTGCCTGATTAGTTATTATATTGTTATAGCAAACTGATTTTTTTACGACCTGCCTTTAATTTTTAATGACCTGGCAATGACCTGATTCCTTGGACGGTCTGGCGCCGCCACTGGGTTGTAGGTGTATCTATCCTTTATCATGATAGATTGAACTTGGTTTCTCATGCTGATTAGATGTCAGGGACGTCTCAAACAAAGCCATTCATGTTCATACATATAACAACAGCAATACGATAAAGAAAATATAACAATCTAGATCTATCACTATCTATAATTAACTTGAAATAAAATAACTGACAAGAATATCATCAGTAGCACACTTTCCTCAACTAATCTACACAATTATTATCACTGATTCATACTGATTTTTCCTCAACAAGTTTAAATAAAATAGAATACAATAACAGCTTCATAATACTACGCATGTAAGCCTGCTGCCTCCCCATAGGCATGATAACATTATCCAGAACTCTTAATCCAAATAATTAATACATGATGACGTCCCTGACATCGCCTACCCGTGAGGAAACGGACGTTAAATTCTCACAAATGGATAATGCAGCAGCATAAAAGTAACCATCCAGAAAAACAGTGAGGGGAGAAACTCCTCAAGAAATATAAATAAATAATTTGTAGTTATAATTTAGTATTAAACATGGGCTCAACACTCAACTGTTTACTTTAATCTTATCACATTTTAATTTGTAGTTCTACAATACTTAATATGTGTACTCAACTTGTAATAGAAAAAGCAGTTCATGCTCAATTCATTTATTTTCTATCTAACATTTCTCATCATATCTGCTCCTACTTTAAAAAATCACCACTTAATCACAATTGAAATAATTATATCAAACACATTACTTGCATGGGCTTTCACTTTATCTCAAACAATAGAATCTTGTCATTGATGAACTTAATCTTTCCAATTATATATTATATTATTAGGCTATTTTAAAATCAATAGCAGAGTTTACAGCTCAGTCATTACAACTCATCACTTCTTGCCATTCTAAAGCATATGTATTACTGTCCGATTTTGGATTGCACCAGGTCATTCAGATTGTGGTTTAGTAATGATTACAGCTGACAAAATATATACACAAAGTTGATCTAGATATCAGCAGTCTGAAATTCTAAATAAAATATCTTCTGCACAAATACAAACTTGTATTGTACCAGGCCTAGTGATCTAATTGTACTCATCTTCAAAACTGCATTACGTTAGTAGGCCTCATAGATGTTACCAGAAATAACCACAAGTGTTCCACAACTACACGAATCACATAAATGTAGATGCATGAAGACAATTGAGAAAATACACTTGTGCATTAATGCCACACTTTGAAATCACATCATTACGTTCCTTTATTTAGTCAGATCCTCTTGTCTTGTCAAATCCGAGAGCTCTAAGGAACAGGTGCTAAACGCTGTATAAAAAACTTAACGGCACAGCCTACTTAATTTATATCATATAGGAGTAATATAGGCATGATCCGTCACTAATGGTGTTGAAACTAACGTTAAACCAGCCTATGGCTATCTCTGCTATAAAGACTTGTAAAATAAATTAGAATTAAACAACTGCTCGATAAAAGAACAGATGTTAATGAGGTGGTCAATAATACTCGTAATGATTCAAATTTCAGATAGAGGGAGTCAGCACCACGGCTGGTCTTGGGGTGGGCAACAACATGCAAATTCCATTCAAATTCGACGTCAATTTCATTCTCTGACGACGACATCAAGGACATTAGCAGATTACAGCAATAAAGCGTTCAGTGGAATACCCTATTGATTTATATTGCTCTGAACTGTTGCCGCCCCATAAACAACATAACTATATTGTTATAATTATATTAAAACTTACTCCATTGATGACTACATATGATTAGAAATTAGGGTTGCCAATTTTTATTGTGACAATTCCAGACACTGTCTGCATGACGGCCGTCAATGTTATGATTTAATCTATTCCTTTAATATTCCTTTCAGTTTTCCAAACAGACAATGTATTGTCTGAAATTCCTAATTATAGAATCTATTCCTTTTTCCGGACACACTATGCAAATTTCGGACAGTCCGGTCAAATACCCTAAGTTGGCAATCCTATTAGCAATCAGTAACGATATACACAGCTCAGATAGCAAACTGGATTTCGCAGCAATAGTGGGGAGTCTTGTATAACAATAGACTAAGCTAAACTTGAATCATGCACCTTCGTAAAAACAATTGCAGAGAGTTATCCACTTAACTAAATAATTGTATAGCAAGATAACTATCACTTTGAATTTTAAGCATTAATTTAAAAATTAATGATCAATTGGTACATTAGTAAGCATCACGTGCATATGATGCATTTGCATCATCAGAATTAACAATTTACAATTTAACTGAAGTCAGAGATCTATGAAAATTAACCAGTATCCAGCACATAGATAATGTCAAAAACTGAAGACTGGCATGTTAAAACTTAACTGACAATTAAATGTACAACTTATAATTTAAAATGAAGCCACTAGGCTAGCACACACCAGTATGCACACTCACATACAAACTCGCAAAAAAATACTTCACAAACACAAAATTTTATTCACTCCTCTGAATTACATGAAAGCTACCTACTACCAAATTTTATCCTCACAAACAAACAAATTATAGATTAAAATCTGCATTAATTTGCTGCTTCATTAAGCACGAATATTAGAAGAAGTAATATATATATTAACTGAATCACTATTATATATAAAAATTATTCGGAAGTCAAACTTAACTACGGTTCCATCATGCCAAGACGACATCCGAGCAATAGCCATGATCATTATATACATAAATTTATAGAATATTAAATAATTATTTATTCAAATATAAATATAAACACACATATAAATGATTACTGAAGGAGCTCAAACTATCATGAATTGTTAAATCTAAACTATTAACACAAATGATAATTATAATGGATCTATCTTCTCATGTCAAAACACACTCTAATTAAAGTTTAGTCATTATCAATAGTTCTCCAATTACGGAGGGAGGGGTGGGCTTAGCCTCGGATAGCTCTATATAATGGGTCAGGGATCCCTCAGTACCAGAACCCCTAGATATGGAAAAATCGGCGTGAATTTGCTGTATTTTTGGCTCCACCTCCCCTCCAAAATATTTGAAGTCCCCACCGACTCCCGGAATTCTTAAAATCGAGCACTGAAAATAGCCCACACTCGCAAACACAAAATTTTGATCTTAATTAAATCTCAAACTTACTTTAACACACAATCGTACACAGGTAACCAACCAAATTGAGACACGAGCATGCGCACAGAGAATAGACATATGTTTGTGCCTTAGTACAGGCTATACAGAGCCACGAAAATCAAATTATCATATATACTACAGATTCATATACCAACACAGACATGTATAATCATTATGTGTGCTTAGGCAAACAAATACACACAATTACACATATAACACACACATAACACATACACACAGATACACATATAACACACACATAAACAGTCAAACAGGGCAAGCAAAAAAGTTTACACATGCTAGTAACAATGCAAGCAATACGATACACAAGCTACACAAAACAAACACATGCCACAAATACTCTTGCCTATCAGAATACACATAAACAACATTCAACAAAATGATCAATATTGTGCTACCAAATGAACAGCATTACACATAGTCCAACACACATGATGATTACAATACATCTGTAAATACAGACATAACAAACAAAAGACATGCACCAATGCACAAAGAACATACAGACATAGACTCACACACAGACACACAATACACTCATTTATCTAGACACATAACTCTAGCAAACTAGAAAACACCTATTTCACAATGCGTGTACTGTGCCACATATCCACATGAAACCATGTAACAAGTAACAGACAAAATAACATTCACATATCATACAATATACAGATTCAACATCCACTGCATCATATTCATAATTCACTTCGGAGTAACTTAATAAAACACATATATGCAACAATCAATGAAGATATAATGTCCGGTTCCTCACCCGAAGGCGATGTCAGGAACATAATGCAAGTGCACACTCAAACAAACACACACATACACATATATATATACGTACCTGACATTGCCTTCAGGTGAGGAACCGGACATTAAATCCTCATTGATTGATTATTGATTAATTGATATACCAGCACAAATCACTTAGATACATACCAATTTAATGACACATACAGAAACGTTTATCCATAGGTAAACGTTTCTCAGTGCTCAAACATACATTTGCAACACTTGCTTAAATGCATTCACAATCAGGACCGCTCAACACAAATCACTCATTTAATGCACAAACATTAACAACCACATATAATACATGTTTGCACTAGTCAGATCATGAAAGACTGTTGAACATGGAGCACAAACACATGATATATATAATATGAATTAATGACTGCAAACAATACAACAAGTATTCCCTGCATATCAAAAACTATAGTAAGCCTACAGAGGATGATGACATCAAATTGAAATGTTGAGAAATATGCAGCTAATTAATAGTTCAAATAATTATATAGTGCAAGTTTGTGAACTTGATATTACAACTTGAATATTATTGAGACTATTTGCTTTCAAATATTTCCAATTAAAAATAATTAAGCAATTCCATTTTTATATCATTTCATTAAGAATCGAAACAGAACAGGATTAAATATTTGTAAATAACTTTTATAATTTGAGATCAAACAGATTTTAAATCTTCAAATGTTCAGCCTACCAATTTAAATTGGTCAATTTGCATTTGAACCATGTATTCAATAGAAATTGTTATATTTAGCACTATACAGAATCACACTGCATAGTGCACTTAAATGTTTTTACCAAAAAATTCACTCAACAATGATTGTATAACAGAGAACATGATGAACAGCAGATACAACAGTCACAAAATAATACAGGCACTCAATCAATACACATTTATAACTCACACATTCATACAATATCACACTACAAGTGCAATGAGCAACGTATGATAACTGGTGATAAAATGTGACAAAAGCATCAAATGTGGCATGAACAAATTAGAACATCACATGTTTGTGACAATTTGTGATATGAAAAACATATTTGATACTGATAGTGACAACATGTGAAGAAGAACAGTGACAAAAATATTAACGACAACATTGGAAAGCATCAAAAGGGACACAACACATGATAATGACATATATTACACAAATAACATAGTGAAAATAATATGACATTTATCATATAATATAGTGACAACATGTGACAAGAACAATACATAAAATTTAATGACAAAATGTGACATGAATAACACATGATAATAAGAAATGTGAACAATGACAGTACTAAGTAATAACATGTGACATGAGCATTAAATAATAACGACATACAAGAAAACATGAGTGACACTATGAATGCAGGTGAGACAAATGTCATGTGATACGCAGCAACTTATATTTAGCATAAGTATTAAGAAATACTAAGAGCTCAGCATACAAAAATGCAATGAATATTTAAGTGAAGGGCCTGTGGCAATGAAAGTGACAACAGCAGTATATAACGATGTAAGCCTAGTAAAGTGTGACAGCGGTTTAAATTTGCATGCTTGTGACAGTGACAACATGTTAGCGATTGAGACTACATGTGATGTACAGCAGCATATAAAAGCATGACAATATTGTCGTAAGCACTGAGCAGCATATGATGTGAAAATAATACCATGGCATATATATTGTACTTATCATATATATGACAGATCTATGACAGGCATTACCAAATGATTATAATGTGAAACTAATAACAATTTATGACAAATGAAAATATAATGAACATTTTGCAGAGTGACATGAAATACAATGATATCGGGTACAATGATACAGATCATTGTACCCGATATCATGATGTCAAATTAATGTTCAAAGCTAACACTTCTTAGAACTTTGCTACGACAAGATTAATGAAGACTTTACTGCGTAGAATTCCACAAAATGTAATTTTGACGTAATTAAATTTCCCTTAAAATTAAAAGAACAAAATAAATTTAACCAATCTTGCAGAGAAATTTTTATGAAAAGACTCTACAAATTAATATATAATGGAATCAATCAAGTAGCAAAGTTCTAGAATATGAGGAATGTAACATTTAAAGCCCATCTTTTACCCATCAGGACCTTACCACATCAGCATTATCAATAAATTCTGTCCAGTATCAACATTAATGCTGCCTTAGTTGTGCTGGCCAAAATACAATGCAATTCTTAAAATTCCCTTTTAATATTTAATTAATTTGGCTAGGGAAACCTAAATTGTCACTTCAATCCTAATTGAAATGATAAATTTACTGCAATGCTCAGTTTCTGGAGGCTAAGGAAACTTAAATTGTCACTTCAATCCTAATTGAAATTACAAATTTACAGAAATGTTCAGTTTCTGGAAAAAAGGTTGCCTACTGCATCAGATAAGGCTGTGTTTAAACACACCATATAATATATAAAAATAATAATAAATTACTCAAACTTCTCAGGTCACTTAAACAGAAGGTAATTATTAATCTTTTCTCAAAATCTAGACAAAAATTTTGTAACACAGTATGCATAAGATTGCAGACTGCAAAATTGCAACTAACTGACTAGTGAATTCATTCCAAACCATTGATTTAAAAAATAACACCACTCGAGAAGTTACTGTACAGTGTGGAGCATATTCAAAGCAAATATTTTGCAATAATTTATTCTATATCTACAGGTCTGTTTATTTGTTATCTGGAAACACATATCAAAACATCATAGATTTTCAATAATTAAATATCTATGAACTTCAGAAACTGTTCCAAATACTGTAATAATAATATAAATTTCTTATTCCTAATTAACATAATCCAAATTTTAATGTAAATGTAACTGCTGAAAAAACTCCACACCAAAATACCTCGCAACAAAAAGCAAAATCTCAGTCCATTATCAAGACGTAGAACTTTATTGAACCTTAAGCAGGATCTTCAGGCCACTGGTTAAACCAACGCATCGTTCTTCTTTCGACAGCTCTAATACCGGTTCTGAATCGCAGTTAATCCAGTGCTCAGGGGGTGGTGGCAGAATCGTTGGAGAGGGGGTGACATCAAATTTGGATCCAGCGAAGAATGTTGAAGAAATCGGTTGAGGGGGAGAACGACGTCTTGATCCCAGCTGTGATGAAGTGGAACAATTATAAGCAGGGTAGTAAGGCACGTTATTACTGTATTCAGGCGCTGGAATATAATATTGTTCCAAATCTGACGCAAACCCAACCTTTGCACCGTTTTTATTCTTCCTGCTTCCATTTTGATTAACGTGAGCACCCGACTGTTCTGCTGAATACTGACTACACTTTGACTTCTTCTCCGCCGCTCCTCTACCAGCTTCTGGCGGCATGGCCCCATAAAAACCTTCATCTCTCGACACGCCCATATTTGGGCTCACCCTTTTAGAACTTCCGTTAACCTGAATTGTCTGATGACTCGTTTGAGCAGAGCACCGCTGGGTAGACCTAGACTGACCACCGTTCATCATCTCCCCATTTTGTTTCATTCCTTTCAACCCCTTGTTCTGATATCGCTGAATCTTTGCCATTGACTTCATTGAGGTACTAACAGACGGGTTATCGTGTGTCATGTCTAATACAGCAGTATTTCTATTAGATTATTTCTTGTCGAAATTTCAACTGACAGGATACTAAGTACTTAAAATATACTTTCAAAGTTATACTTTCAATTTCAAACAAATTTTAGCTGCTTGAAGTGATACTTAATCTAGAAATCTAGGGAAATCTTCTTATTATAATTGTTAGAAAATCTCAATCTTTTGAAATCTATTCAATTTTGATGAATAACTCCCTCTCTCTACCTCTGAAAAATATAAAATACAGAACTATTTAGTAAAGTGCATACAATATATAACATAATACACTGAAAACATTCGATAATTAACGATTAAACTGAGAAGACAATGTTGTTCAATTTACTGAAGGAGAAAGGGAGAATATTTAATTATATAGGACTACTCCTGATAAGGCCCTAGAGGGTTAAAATACCCGACACACTTTAAAACTCAGCCTGTGCCAATATTGTTTGGCCGCTTTTCTCCATATTTTCACAGATGGTGTACTCGGTGTAACATAGATTCATGGTTAGGGTTCGGTGAACAATAACCCAACCCTTATCATGACCCTAACAAACCAAGTGAATAAAATATGATACAGGCACGAATCTTTATCAGAGCCGCCTACTTTTATAGACTATCACTTATTGGGTCTTTTAAATGATAAGAATGAGATTTTTACGCAGCTCAGCTATTGACATTAACTAATTCTGTTGAATGTTAAATTGGAATTTATATTTAAAAAATTAATCAAAACTCTTCGTTACTTTCATGTAAAATCATTTATAATCTGTAAGAAAATCTACGAATACTATTAAATTCTACGTATAACAATCTGACTAACATTTTAATTATATTAGCTATAACTAATAACAGTAGATAAAATCAATATAAATCAATATATTTGCTCTACAAAAACACCTCTTTTTATCAAAACAACAATATGGCAGTCTTTGTCCTCATAACTGGGCTATACAAATAATGTTTCTTACTTAAATCTCACATAATAGACCATTTTTCACCAAATTTTTGCAGCAAATGAAGAAAAATGCATAAATCTACGATTTTAAATAGTTTTTAATTTTACTTTTTTCTTTTTTATTAAAAATTCGTAATAGTTTGCTCTCATTACCTCAAACGCAAATAATAATCAATAACATCGCATTATGTTGTGACACATATAGACATAGATATTCATGAGTTGGTGTGACCTCTTCACTGGCCAATCAGAGTGCGAGTTATTTTTAGCGACCAATCGATGTTGCTGATCTATTTATTTCAGCCAATCAGACTTGAGATCTGAATTGTGACCTGATTCTTATGCAAGATATTGAATATATTTTTAGTCGTAACAAAAAGTACATTGTTTGTTATTAAGATACCATAGATAGCAAAACTTAACTTTTCCACGCAGATACCAAGGATAATAGTGATTTAGATTAGAATCCAACATGTACATACCAACGTGTACATGCCAACCATAGATGATGCCAACGTGTACATGCCAACCATAGATGATGCCAACGTGTACATGCCAACATCAAGCACTATAAAGCCAATGCCAGACCAAGGATGTTATTATGACCAACCATGTTACTAATTTAGAAACTAACATTAATTTCGCAAGATTAACAAAGCATAATATTTTTATAAGTGTGCCTACGACTCTCTGATTGACACTGGTGTTACAAGTCATCCATGATTTCCAGAATTGGTATAATAAAGTTATAATTAAGTTAAGTTAAATCAAATACTAATAGACTAGAACACAATCATACTGTGTTTGATAAAAACACTCAATATAAACGTTTTCCATCTTACGAGTTAAATAAATAAATTTCACTGTATATTTAGTGTTAATGATGTTCTCGAGATGACAGAACTTAAACAATTTAACCATGTTGCCTATATCGTATTCTACTGAAAAGGTAAATTAGTGCAGTGAAAGCTTGGTGTCGGCTTAGTCTAGTGGTTCCTTCGATGAAAGCATAAACTGTCACTTTATACCCTTTATATCATGTCACTTCGGTGTCATTCAACCACTGACGCTACCCGATGCTTTTTATTTTTCTCTGCCTAGTGTACTGCCAAAGGGCAGGTCCAATGTAAATATCTACAGTATGTTATTAAACTCAGCAATGAGCACACCATCGATCAACAAAACGGTAAACTGTGTCACTCAAAGGTGTCACTCTATATAGTTCAAATCCCTGACCACCCTATCTGAGAGCAAGTAGATAAACAAGTAATCTGCTTTATAACCAATTACAGTTTTGTAGTATCATATTGCTGTACTATTTGCATTATATGGGCATCTTAAACAAGCATCTGATGCTTCCTGACCCATTATATGTTATGTTATGTTATGTTATTTACCGTGTTGGGTATAACTGGCAAAAGTTATATTGTGTATCATATTGCTATACAATTCCCGTGTTGGGTCCGGGATATTTGAGAATAGTCCAACCGATAACTGCACATGTTTCGTAAGAGTCGACTAACGCAGATACTGAGGAAGGTAGTAATGGAAAACCACCTCAGAAACCTTTATTTTCCTTGAACCATGGCTTCATTCAGGTGTGGAAAAGGCAAAACCTTTGTGATGAGACGGGCTTATTGGGTTGGTCGATGGTGTGCTCATTAAAGAGCGAGATAATTGTTTGAGTGTATGAATTTTTGCCTTGGACCTGCCATGTGCAGAGCACTGGATAGATAGATATTAATTTGTATAGTTATGTAAACCCCAGGTGACGCCACAGGTCTCTGGACGTACCTGGAACTCGGCGGACAGCTGAAAGTCAACCTTCGCTCTCGAGCTATCGCTGATCTCGAGTCTCGACAGCTCCTCTGTGATATCGAGCAGAAGAGTCGTGACATGGAGGAACGAGCGGCCATGACAGACGCTGCTCTTGTTCTTGTTCATCATATAAGAGAGTCCGTTCCGCGTGAACATTTCCGACGTGGCTCTCAAAACTGTTACTATTCCTCGGGTTTGCAAATTATTATTATGAAAATTTATATAACAGTGTCATGGCCGAAACTGGTCTTCGAGACTGCTTTACAAGAATTTTACCAAATAAATTGATTTAATAATAATATAGAATAGATAAAATAAAACAAAATTATGCATAGATTTAGACTAATAAAAATTAACTGCAGGACATTATGATAGGTGATAGATTATGTCAGGTACTAGGTATTTGCTAAAACATATCATTATGGTATGTCAAGAAGACCGTTAAAATCAAAAATTGACTAATATTAATGCCTTTAGTTTAAAATCTATATCTATGCAATGTAATAGCGGATAGGCGTCTGTTTTTTCATCCCATGACGATAATGATATCAGAGACGTCTGTAATATTTTGATAATAGTAGAAGAGATCGTATTTAAAATATTATTTTACAATACAATACAAAAGGATTTAACATCCATTTCATCATCTGACGACGATATCAGGAACGTCTCCAGCAGCTCAAGCAATACTAACTGGTTCACTCAGTTGCAGTTAGCGAGTCACATATGTATGATGAAAGGGAACAGGGGTCAATAAGTCGACCCTGATGTCGTCGTCAGATGATGAACTGGACGTTAAATCGTCATTTAATACAAAATTTGATATCGCTGAGTTTAGGGTTTTATACAAAATTTATTATTTAGTTGGTTAATTAGTCGAGTCATGCAGCGAAGGAATTATGTTTCTTAAAATTATTTACCTTCAGTGAATAATTTAAGTTCAGTAAGTAATATAATGATTAGAGTAGCAATTATTATTGTTATGCTGACGATTCAGCTGGTGGCCACAGCTCTGGAATACAGGGAAAACTCAGGGAATTAATCAATTCTGGAAAACTCTGGGAATTTTTAAAATACTCAGCAATATCTTTCAATCAGCTGTTACGAAATGTCCGCATAAGCTGATGGAAAAGAATTGCCTGATATCGTAGATCGATTCTAGGACTCCTCCAAAAATATTGTAGCAATCCGGTATCTAAATTCAGTGTACTCGTATCTTGGGCTCGCCACAGCCCAAGATACGAGTACATTATTACAAGTTATCTAGAACAAACGTTCAGTGAAGGATTATTATTAGGTATCTCAAATAAGAAAATCTCCAACTGTCCTTGGATGGACCTCATGTGAATTGGATATTTTTTGAGAGTTTTCGCGAGATGGCTCATGACGGAAAAAGTGCTCGGGAAAATAACAAAAATGCCTCTGAAAAAATTGAGTAAACTAGGAAATTACAAAATTGTATGTCTGTGGACACCCTGACGAATGCCTAAGGCGTATGCCTTACGTATGAATGAAGCAGCTGTTAAATAGTATTTATTTAATTAGCTACTACAGAAGCTATGTAAGCAAATAAGTATTTTGAAGGCTAGTTAACATAGAAGTAAACAGGCTAAACATCACCAAAATGGTTTCTTTAATAATTTTATTTTTTATATTTAATTTTGTTTCTTTATTTAGATCTAGCCAGTTTTTTTTAAATATGTGAAAAAAAAATTTGATAGTGTTTTATTAATTTTTTTTGCATCTCCTGTGGCTTATAAAGTAAGTTGAATAGACACGAAACAACATAAAATAGAATAGAAACGTATGAGTTAGTTATCAAGCTGGGATATGTATAATCATTTGTTATGCTTTGTCATTTGGCGAATCACTTAGAAACCTTTGTTCGTAAGCTCTCGATTTAAAACCGTATGCGGCGATGAGCGTAATTGATGGTAAAAATTGGTCAGAAGGTCAGGGAAAAGTCAGGGAATTTTAAAGGTTGCTGAGCACCCTGGCCAAGGTTTGGAGATCCTTTATGGTGCAAGTTTGTTAGCATGCTGTTTCAATCTCCATTGTTATACAGCAGTACTTGGTGTGGGCCTACAATTACCAAGGCACGCTCTGGCGACTGAAACTAGCTTGCCGAATTTGGAAACGAATCCCGGTTATCTCGCCATCTGGCGAGATCAAGGCAAGCACTATTGTTATTATTGGTTGATTTCTTGATTGATTGACGGATTGATTTGTTTCCTGGGTGTAAACAGCCCGGTAATCACTTATTGATTGACTGATTGATTGACTGATTGATTGATTGATCGGTTGATTGATTGACTGACTGATTGATTGATTGATTGATTGATTGATTGATTATATAGATCAAACAAGGTACTACTGGAAGATGGTGCTAGCCCTACCCACTGCTGTAACATCTCAGCACGCTGCCTTTAACGACTGGCTCAAGAACAAGTTCAAGAATGGAACTGTTCCTGATCTTAGGCGAAAATCACAGGTACTTCAGTCATTCTTTAGCTGCTGTTAGCTAAACGGAATAGAAGCGGTTAGCGGAAAACAGGAAGGTTAAAAAAGGCTAAGGACTACATCAGTGATGGGAGAGACCTGGGATTCAAATGCATACCTATTGACCCACAGTCCAGTCGCTTAACTGTTATGCAATCTGCTCTTGCAGCAAAGGAAGAATTACCTGTTGTCTTCGAGTCTAGATAGACTCGTGACGACGTAGCTGATGTATCCCCTCCAACTCTCCCTCTGTCGTACCTTCTTCAGTTGTCCTAGCACCAGCCCAGTCATCT
>JAQFZF010000902.1:0-15494 GCA_034695365.1 Enchytraeus norvegicus | reverse complement strand
AGGAGGGGGGATGGTTACCACGGGTTCTCTCACAGGCTGATCTTAATGTCATCAATAGAAGTCAACTGTTTCGTATCATTACCACAGGTCTGTATACTTTATATATATTAATTTTAAATACTTGTTAGACACGTCCCTGATAACATCTTTCGATGAGGAAAGTGACTCTGAGGAGTCATTGAAAAGACTTATTTCTTAATTGAATGATATTAAATGAATGATGTTAAAGGAATACTCTTAAATAAATAATATATTGATTGTTTGGTTATTTCAATGTATGAGATGAATTAATTATAATTGATTTCTTTTTGCTTAATTGAATGATTGAAATATTAATTGACTGTTTGACTGATTGATATTTTTACATTTGGCTTTGAATGAATGAAAACTTGATTGATTGATTGATCAATCTATAAACCTCTGTAATAAAATATGATATACAGAATTAAAGACAGAGCAGTTGACCAGTTCTTTACCTTCCCTTGATCGCTATCTAATGGGTCGAGACCGAGAGGTCGATGACCTCGCTGACCTCTTGGGTCAGTCAGGTCGTATCGTCATAGTAACGGGTTGTCATGGTGTTGGTAAATCAGCCATCGCCTTGGCGGCCTGCCACGCCCTTACGCGGCGGTCAGCTAGATCAGTGTCAGTGAGGGTGAACATGAGAGGGGTGGTGTCTATCGATGGTGTGATTGGACGAACTGTGCGCGCCTTCGATCTTCGTCTCCGCCCAGAGCACAGAGTCTGTTTCTACCGGTGGCTGGAGGCACATCGCAAACAACGCCTGCTGCTTCTGCTCGACAACCTCGACCTGCCAACCACTGATGAACGTCGAAATGTGGCGCGATTCCTGGACGAACTCACTGCAAGCGTGAAGAACATCTCGGTGTTGTGCACATGCAGAGTTGCACCACCGGTGCTGAAGGACGACGAGAGAAAGTGGGAGGGGACAGGGGTCTCACCGGTCCTGGTGGCAGGCCGTTCCACGGTCGTGGCGAGCAGGGAGGTTTACAGGGTGGGAGAGCTGCGACCTGACGCTGCCGAATCTCTTCTGCAGAAGCTCTTGCCAGAACTTCACAATCGTGGGCCGGCACAGTTGTGTAATGCCTGCGAGAAAGTTCCACATGCCATCAGGATTGTGGCAGCGGCTTTCCGGTTAGATCCAGAAGAGCGCGTGGATACTGGAAGCTTGTTTGAGGAGCTGGTGAAGATCTCGAGGACCCACGAGCTCATGTCGAGGCTGAAGGAGGCTGGACTGGATGATCTGGGCGAGGATGACCTCGAGAAGAAGAGGCACTCTAAGGTTTGTGCTGAATTATAACTCATAATGATGTAAAATGGATTAAAGAAATATGTTAAGTATGGTCAATTAATGTTTGTCTAGTATACACGGTACTGTAGCCAACAGCACGATTCAGCTGAACTTTATTGATTGGTTTGTCATACTAAACTAGAGTTGAATTTCGTGTATTCTTTTCTTTGTATTCAATAATAATGATTCTATGCAAAGATTTCTTGAAGGTTTTGGCTAATTGGCATATATTAAACATCTATTCTCTATTATACTAGATGCATAATCGTTAATAGGTAGGCCTATGCAGAGCCCCTACATGGGCCTACCATTGACCCCCCCCCATGGATTGAGACCGGGGGAAAGTTAAGACTACCTAAAATGAAGAACTGGGGGGGAGGGGGAACCATCATATATTTGACTTTTAGGGAGGCGCTCCATCAAGCTTGGGTGGATGGGGGCCCTGGGCCCCATGTGCAAATCAAGGGAAGTAAATAATATTTAATTAATTGTTAAGTGATTGGTGGTTTGATTATATCATCCAGCTCGCACATTTCCTTGCGAGAGAGATTGCATCTTAAACTCCTCTGATAGATAAGTTGATTGATTTCATCAGTTTATGGATTGATTGATTGATTGATTCATGGATTGTTGATCAACTGATATATTAACAATTTTGTACTACTTAATGCTGCCCTCTGATTGATTACTTTTTGTTACCCTTGGTGTAAACGGCCCGGTGGGTTTTATCCTGGGTGTAAACAGCCCGGTGGGTTTTATCCTGGGTGTAAACAGCCCGGTGGGTTTTACCCTGGGTGTAAACAGCCCGGTGGGTTTTATCGTGGGTGTAAACAGCCCGGTGGGTTTTATCGTGGGTGTAAACAGCCCGGTGGGTTTTATCCTTGGTGTAAACAGCCCGGTGGGTTTTATCCTGGGTGTAAACAGCCCGGTGGGTTTTATAAAAGCGATTCATTAAGAATAGAATGAATCGTGCCCCTGTTAATCGAGATCGACTGGACTGACAGGGCCGAGAAAGCAAACCGCATTAAACCTCTGCAGAGCCACAGAAAAGAGGTCTCGCACTGATTCCGGGTATGCAGCGCAGTCTGTCTGCCGATACGTACCATTGATGAAATCAGCGTCACCGGGGTTCAACGGGCCCATAGTCTCCGTGGCCACCGGAATCACTTAAAACCACTGGCAAGGTCTCTATATTTATCCAGTTTTCTGGCGGCAGATGTTTCAGATGCCCCACCAGCAGTCACCGACGTAGTATTTAGATACGAGAATGATTGATTTATTTTTTGATTGATTGATTGATTGATCTCTGGATTCGTTGATTGACTAATATATGAACAATTTCGTACTTATATTTAAGGTTGCCACCTGTGTATTGAGGATTCTGGATGCTCTTGATCACGAAACGGTTCGAGTTCTCAGCAAATCTTCCGTATTCGCTGCCGGGTTCGACTCCAAGTCCCTTCTGGCAGTTATCGGTGGAGCCGAGAAAAAAGTAACCGTCAAGAAGTCTCTATCAATTCTATCAAAAGTTTGTCTAATTGAGAAATTCTCCAGTAAACCAGATCGCTACATATTATCTCCTCTAATTCGTTTCATAGCTCGTTCGATACTGGTTGATAATGGTGCAGCAGATTTAGCTTGTGTTAGTATGACTCTAAATAAACTGAAAGAATCGGCGAGTAGCTATCACGGTAGAAGCTCTCTAACCATTATCCAGTCATCTCTCGCCATCCACGATGACATCTTTGACGTTATCTGGAGGACTATCGAAGGTGAGAAATTAATTGAACAAGGCTTCTCATCTTTAGCTTCTCTTGAAGGCGCAACATTTCTTTCTGAGATATTGTCCGAAAACACTTACGCAGCACTTTACGAACAGTTAGAATGTGAAGCGATGAATCAAGGAGACGACCAACTTAGATGCCGTGCTCTTTGCTGTCTCTCCTACGGAGCTGCAGCTGTGTTTAGTGATCCTGTAGCCGCATTAGCTACAGCTGAGCGTGCTTCAGGAGTGTCTGAGACAAAACTTTCTGACGAGGATCGCTCCTTTGTCCTCTACTGTCTCTCATTCGCCACCTCCGCGAGTGGTGGTGACGCCCAGAAAGCTCTAAATCTCGCTCGACGAGCTTTCGATGCCTCAAAACGTGCAGCAGCTCGCCTGAGTAACGTACGAACTTTATATGCAGGGGAGTTATACGCTCGAGCACTAGCGAGGGTTGATAATCATCAAATGGCTCGCCACTGGTATAACGTATTCGATGCAGCCGTGCGTGACAATCTGGATCGGCATCCCACGCGTGTGGACTCTCTAGAAGCACGTAGAGTTATATGGGATCGACTGGAGTTGTTTGAGCGGTCAGCAGCAGCTGCGAGGAAAGCTGCGGAAACAGCTCGTAGCTACTATGGGTTGGATCATCCTAGAACAGCTGAGACATTAGCAAGGCTGGCTGACGCTGCTGCTAAGCGTGGGTTTATGGCAGAGGCAGTAGCGGCTGGGGCTGGCGCGGTGGCGGTTCGAACCCGTGTCTTAGGGGATCACGTGGCAACTGTTGAATCTCATCGAACTCTCGCATCTCTGATGGTAAGAAGCAGGCAGTACGATCGTGGTTCGGAATACGCTCAGGCTGGGATAGAGATGATCGGGAGGTTAGGTAAGAAGCTATCGGAGGTGTCGAGTCAGTCAGAAGAAGTTCATGAGACTGATGAAGTTATAGAGAGATTAAAAGAGGAGTTGTTGCAGATTGTTGGTGAGGCCACGTCACGGTCAGCTAGTAGGGCATCGACACACGAACCACCGTCTTAATTTCTATACATTTGTATTTTTTTATTCTCAATTTTATTTAAAGCATTGCGAACATAGAACAGTAATAGATCAAGAATAATATCACCGTCAAGGAGTTAGGTAACTCTGTAAGATTACATAAGTAAGAACTCCGACAAGTAACTAATTCTTTCTGACATAGTATTTCTAATAATGGTAATTAACGTAGACAAATTCATTATAATTGGCTGAATCTTTCTGTTTAATATGTGATAGTGTAAGATAGGCCTAATAAGCAATTATTTTCACTGTCTAGTATATTGCTTGTGGTCTCTATAAAAGCGTGTGTAAATACTGTACATTATTTATTTTGCCACTACAAATAATTACACAGAGCTGTTGTTATTGCTTATTAGGAAATAGAAATTGTTGTTGGTAGGATTGTAGAATTCGTGCTGAATGTAGATATTACATTAACTCTTCTATTAAATAAATATTAAATGCAAAAGCAATACTGCTTTTTAATAATTAATTAGTATGACTGTAAGAGTTTATGTCGTATTTTATTTATGCAATGCTTTGGTGCTGCTACAGATGTCGCTGAATGCAATTGATTAGCTGTTATATATATATATATATGATTTATATTATAATTTTAACTATTCTCACTAGGAGGACTCCCTTTCAAATTCGGTTTACTACATTGTGCAGAAGTCGAGCAAGTGTAGCGATGTGCACAAATGACTGCCTTTCTCTTACCAACGGAGAGTTAAAGTAACTTGCTGAAAACTGCAACACATTTAATATCCCGATTAAAAATAGAACTTGCTATCTGGCAGTCTTGGATCCGGTTGTGTAACCACTATACCACTGAGTATTGATTTAAATGTGTTAATGTTGACTTCTAAGTATACGTCTCAATCTGTTTATGTAATCTTGACATTATCTTTGATGCATAAAGTAGCTTGAGTATCATAAATTTTATATTTATGTATCCGTTTTGTTACAAATTAGTTCTGTTGTTTTTAAAAACTTGGCATGAACTAATCTACCAAATCTGTTAAATATGGAACAATGCTACTTGTTATTTCTTCTGATAACACTTCAGTTCCATGCCAGCTTTCTCCCTTCATATTTAACTCAATTTTCTTCAATCCTATGATATTGCTCCCTCCATTATCGTTCGAATACTTTAAGTAAAATAATGTGGCAAATTCAAGAGAAATTCTAAACTGAGTATTCACTAGAACTGTTGCACTCTCAATCAATATATTGTATAACTTGTTTGCGAAATAAGTTAATCTGATATTAAAATAATTAGGGTTTAACGTCCGCCTCCTCGTTAAAGAATGATGTCAGGGACGTTTGCGATGATATTAAATATACACGCCGAGTGGCAGTGTAATGGTGCTGTTTATACTACTGCTGTAATTACTGTATATTTAGATTTTTAAACCGATTTCAGCTTTCTATGTCTAGTACCTGCATGTATATAGTCGATGTTGAATAACTTTTTTACATTTGTACGCAGAGAAATCAATAAACTTTCAAGTTATTCGAATTCAAATCAATTATTTTATGAAGCTATATTATAGTACTCTAATGCAAGCATGATTATATATCAAAAGAGATTTAACGTCAGATTCTAAGTCCAAAGGCAATGCTCGAGCCTCGGGTAAATAATGACATTAATCCAGCGGTGCGGTCGCCACCCCCTCTGCCATCCAATAGTATACGTCAGACGTGAGTTTATCTCTGGAGTCCTTAGTATGTGGCAGTTACAGTCACTGGAATCGAATTCGGACCTTTGATGCAAATACCAACGCTCTTGACAACTAAGTCACGGAGACTTGGTCAAGTAAATTAGTTAACTTTAAAACATTTTAACATTATAACTCACATCAGTTAATTTCATAGATTCTTTTATTCATTCTGTAATGGCAGAATATGTTATATCTAATCATAGCAAATAGCTAATCATTCTTAGGCTTATCGTTCCAATTGCCTTTACAGTACAAACTGACGGCGCTAATATAATATATAAAAAATTATAAATGCAAGCAGTAGTTCGATACTGAAATCGTTTACTAGTATAATAAATAAATAATAATTTGATGTTTTTCCATATTTAACCTAGATTACACTATACACACTTTTAGAAATTTATCGCCTTAGATATGCACACAAAAAGAAATAATAAAAATAATATGGCATAGCAAAACTATTACGTGACATAAGCAACTTCATTTCAGAAAATATGCATAGATCTACTGTCGACGATTAGCGATATTACAATGCTAAAGTGTTGATATAATGTCGTTGATTTAATTGTAATAAAACATTTATTGTAGAGATATGTAACTATAAGGCACATGTTGTTAAGGCAGTTCAATTATGGCACTATAACTAAGGCACTTTTTAGAATCAGTTTGCTAGCTGTCTACTCATTAGTACATCTACAATTGGTCTACATCAACTATAATTATAAGCCTCACACTGCTCACAAGAATTAACTTTAGCCCAACACTGCATTAATCACCAACTTGATTCTCGTTGCTTTGCTTATAAATTTTCTTGCTTATCTATCACATTACATCCTGTCGTTGATAATAATCCCGCAAAATAGACAAGCGAGATTTAGAAATGTGGGACCACGCACTAATCAAGCAGGACTCTATAAGAAAACTTCAATACTTCGTTGACTTATGAGTCACAGAGAAACTGGATTCGAACCCGGACCTTACGGGTGAATCCTGGGACATTTAACCGATATTTAAACTGATCGATAGCAAGTAGATCGCTTTTTGCTCTCTGGTTATATGAAAAGATTAGTATCTGTAGGCACTTGGGCACTTTGATGGACTCGTTCTACATAATACTATAGCACAGCTCCTATACAGAAGAGATTTGTTGTTATAATGTAGAAAAATCTATCTCAGCTTGAAGTGTTTACTGGCAGAGACTGAATCAGGTCTTATAAACAGAGCAGCATCAGCTAACTTCATATCAATCATACTGTTTAAATGGGCCGTACACTTTTAAATATACACATTTATACTGAATCCTGAGTAATAATCGTCACAGAGATTACGGTTTAAGCCAAATTTTACGTCAGTTACACTGCCCAAAGGCTACGTCAGTGACGGGTGAGCCTGGTATTCGAACCTTTTAAGAAAAAAGTAAAATAATGCAACATCAAAAAAGTGTGATAAATCGAAAGGTGCAACTGTTGGGCTGAAGCAGAATAGATCTAGTAAGAAGTGGCGTTATAATGAGGCAGATATTAATTAAGTCAATATCTAATTCTATTTTGTATAGCATTTCTGTGCAATACAAGCTTTCAAAAGATGTAACCGCTTTATTTGTTTTCTAATATTAATGATATTCGTATAGTCGTAAATTATTGGCAGTCGCACGCGGCATCTATAAGAATGAATTGCCCATTTTATAACAAAAATTATTATTATTATTAGCTATCTATCTCTCATGATTACCGCAGGCCTACTGAGAAAAGTTTTTCACTAACTTTATCATCCAAGACAAATTAAACAATAAAATCTTAGAAAAAATAAGAAAACTAAATAACTCATAAGGACAAACAACTACTAACGACGGAGTTTCATATAGTCAAACTCACTAATGTAACAAAAGGACACTTAGACAATATCTACATCTAAAAATTCGTTCAATAATAAGCTCTAACCAACGAATTAAAAGCGATTATAAAAGTTGCTTACAATTGATAGCAGCATCTAGCAGCACCAAAGGCATATGCCTATATAACCTGGTATTTTAATATAGCGGGAACCTATGACAATTAGATAAATGAATCTAATGATACTTGTCGTTAATTTCCTTGAAAATCGTATAATTATATATACATTCCACAAAAATGAATATTCCTATAATCTTTAAAGTATTTAACTACCTGGTACCGATTTTTCCTCATTACGATTTTGTTGCTACTGTAAGAGTCTACACTAATACCACATTAAATTCAAATTAATCCATAAAATCTACTGCACAATCCTGCTTACTTCTTAAATAATATTAACATAATTATTTCATGCATTTAATCATATTTAACATAAAACTGATATTTCCGCATTTTATTTATTCATTAATTATTATATTATTAGAATAAATTAATGACTAAACAGCTTGACTCCTCATTAAAATTGATTCTCATTAAATTACATTTTAACATTTCAAACATCTCAAAACATTTTAAAAAGAAATTCTGCAAAATATTTAAATCGCTAATAAAAATGGAGACAATGGATCTTAGGAGTCACTTATAGAAATGCAGCTTAGTCTCTTCATTGACATGATTAATTCTCATCCGACCATGCCGGGTTCAAATCGTCATGGAGCCAGAAGTTTATTTAGGCCAGCCGGAGGCGTCGAGTTCACGGCCCATCTGACACAGGACGCAGAGCGGACATAGAGTTGAAGCAACGCAATCCTTGCACACGGAACCCTGCAAAACAATACAATACAATGAGGATTTAACGTCCGGTTCCTCACCCCAAAGCGATGTCAAGGACGTCCAAAGAAGACTATGCAATTGCAAGTAGCTCTATACCACCAGAGCACACCTGCCAATGCATGGACCACTAAAGAGAAAGCGAGATCCGATAAAGTGCAAATCTATTAGCCCAGGCAAGGGAGTCTGATTAAGCAGATCTAAGGAGGAAATAAATTGGTTTTGGAGAACATTAAACATTGATAATTAAATAATTCTCTTAAATAATAATCATAAGATTGGACATTTATAGCAAATGATAAGTAAATACAATAATAAACTTATTCGAACAACTTAGCATGGTCTTAAGTAAGAGGTCTATGGTTGGAATTCTGGTATATTTAATTGTGATAGATTTGATTTCTAACAGAAATAAAATCTCTGATCAACACGCATGGCCAGATATCATCACGCTGCACGCACGCATGGCAATTACAAAAACGTTACATGTTCTTCCTGTATCAAACAACACTAACACATACGCAAATCAATATATTGACAAATAAACAAATCAAGACATTAGTATATCACTGGAGAGTCTCAATGGACGATGAATTAGCACAGCGTCTTTTGAAGCTATAGGTCATCAGATCAAAGCTAAGCTGTGTCGGCCGTTGAGTTGCAGTCCATAGCAAAGATAGTCTACTATCCAATACTGGAGTGTTCTGGTGGTTGGAAGCTGTCTGTAGTTGCACATTCCGCTTGGGACGCCCCTGACATCGCCTTCGGGTGAGGAATCGGACATCAAATCCCCGTTATATATTATAATATCATTCAATATTAAGTAACTTTTTTTCTTTTTTGGCAACATATATATTTTCACATTATGACATACGCACATGCTAGTTTCCTTTCTTGAGTTTCTGTTTTTACGTTTTTGCCTTTTTTCGTTATTATATTGACCACTCCATGATTTATCGTGCTCTTTAGTAGAGTGGCCTAGACCGCCATATACTACAACTGATGTGGTACGACCTCTGCTATTCTGAAATTTGGCTTCCAATTGGTTCACACAAGAAGTCATGGTACAGAACACTCTGCCCTTCACTGCAGCACGATAAACCTTCCAGATACCCTGGGATTTTTGTTGACTGACCCGGGACTCGAATCCGGGTCACTTGATTCAGAAGCGAACATCTTACCTGGATTCCGAGCATGATCCTGAGCTTGGTACGCATTGGAACGATGGAGGTGCAGCACATGGTGCAGCAGCATTCTCCCAGCCTGTTACTCAGTAGGGCTCCGTAACACAGGGGACAGAATCCAGCAAAACAACCTAAAAACATTATAAATTAGTTATTTAATGCTTAGTTGTGAAATTATTTTTTTTACGTTTCCCGTGATGTTTCCGGGAAATCTGAGAATGGGCCAACTGAAAACCAAACCTATGTTGTAAGAGCCAACTAACCAAGATACACATTTATTAGACAAAACATTCTAAATGGCAGGCCTATCTTGTTCATCCAGCAAATAAATTTGTTCTCCCGCCGAATTTAATAACAGATTAGCTAATTTTTGTTATCATTATATCAGCCGCAGCTCAGAAACTCCAGTGGAAGTTATTTAAGCATGCTTGGCAGACTTGGCAGACTAGACTAGCAGACTACACTAGGCATGCTTGGCAGACTAGATTGGCAGACTAGACATGCTTGGCAGACTAGATTAGGCATGCTTGGCAGACTAGACTAGATCAGACTAGATTGGCAGACTAGATTAGGCATGCTTGGCAGACTAGACTAGACTAGATTACTACCGATATGTTTATGTTATAAGCTATAAGCTATATTTATCAGATCCCGTCTATTTGTTAGGCTCTATCAGGCCAATCCACAAAAACATACTCCAATTAATGAAAATGCTAGTTTACTTATTAACTATTACTAATAAGTTACTGTACGCCTAGTAGTTAATAAGTAGGTTAGCATTGTCATTAAATTGGAGTATGTTTTTGTGGATTACTGGTATACTTATACTTACACTTCTAAGTTGTAGCCTAACTAAGTTGTAGGGCTACTTGTTTAATTTTATTAGAAGTGTGCTAATTTAATCATTTAAAGCTTATCCAACTATCTCTCCCTCACTCATTCTCTCAATCAATCTGTTCTGTTTCTAATTATAAAACTAATAATTGTGCTAAATTATCTAAGGATGGTTAGAAACCCATGGAAGATTGCAGTATTACGGTATACTAAATACTCTACATATTTGTATAAGTGGCGCTTAAAAAATGCACCGGTTCGGATGTAAATAACCGCAATTGTATTGTATTTCTGATTATCTTTGGTATAACCTTGTATGATTATGTAAAGTTGTGAAGTATAGAGATATCTTGGCATAATATACTATATTAAACATTAAACATTAATTAGGCCTATATTCACTTATGTATTGGCTAGTGTGTTCTAGTGGTAGGCCTATATGGTACCGCTTGCAGTTGCACAGTCTGTTTGAGACGTCCCTGGCATCGCCTTCAGGTGAGGAACCGGACGCTAAATTCTCATCGTATTAGATTGTATTGTTATTGATTATTGTATTTTATATGCTTCAGAGAACAGTTCATATTAATGATTTAATTAAATAAAACTGATGCAGCATTCCACTTCTTAACACATAAATAGCAGATTGAAGTGGTTCAAAAACTAGACTTTTAGTGACTTTGATCCCTTGATGTTTTACAAGTAAATGTTTTAGACAAGAGAAGTCAATGCTAAAAACTGTGCTCTGGAGATTTACATTGTATACTTAATTGTCTTCTTGTCTTGTCTATATTAATTACAATTTAATAAGCCTAGTGATCTCTGTCTCTCTCTCTCTCACTTTCTCTCTCTCTCTCTCTCTCTCTCCCTAAAATCTTATAGCAAAACACGTGCTATATATACCGTATATAAGTTTTTGTTATCAAATTTTAGCATGAAAGTTTAAGATCTAAGATGTGAAGCTCGAAGATGAAAGGTTGCTTCGCGTTAAATAAACAGAAGTTAACCAAACTGATCATGAGTCTGTATACTCTGCAGGCCTACATTGTTTTTATAAGCATGATATCATGGCTTCCATTACACACTGAATCGTTCACATTTATTCACTTTAAACTCTTACAAGACTACAGAAAAGATTTAGAATGACATCAAATATAATATTTTAAATGTATGTCTACTTATCCAACTTGTAAAGTCTATGATATGGTATGATATATGAATTAAATATAGCCATACTGCACTGTATTTCCCAAACCCGTTGGACTTGTGGAATCATTTTTATAACCATTTTCTATGACTGAGCACCATACGGACGCGTAATTTGACGACCTTTTTTGTGATTTAACACTAAATCTAGGGTTTTAAATTTATCATAAGCATCTGACAAAACGAGACATTCAGCACTTTTGATCCATGTATGTTTGATATTGAAAATCGAGAGGGACCATTAGGTTAAGAATGCAAACCATGCAGATTTAAGGCAGAGGCCTAAAATTGCAAAGTTTTACAAATCTGTCTTATTCAGTTCGAGGGGGCCACTCCCCAGCCCCATAGTTGATCCGTCTCTGAATGACATGCACTACAAAGAGATATAATCTAAATTAATTCCCTGATGTCCATGCAATTAACTTATGTTTTAGAACTTTTGAATTTATAATAATTTTAGTACTCAATTTCATATTTTATTCATACATTCGGGGAAATAAAATCTAGTAATAAGGGGTTAAAGTCCATTTCGGCTATCGAAACTCTCATATTCCCGTATGCAACTAACTATTTTATCCCTAAACCGTTTTGATTGAATCTCCATTCCCACTCAACCATTAGGCTACATTGCCTTATCCCGATAGGAATTAAGAGGCTGGAATAAAGTGACACGAACCAAACGAACTTGTTTCAGCAATTTAACTGTTTGGAAATAAACCAAAATCTATAAAAATCGAGGTAATGATGCGCTCAATATCAATTAAAACTTGGCCAAGTGAACCGTCGACGGTTAAATAAAACTCATGGATGAAAATAACAGAAGTGTCATAAGTACGTAACATCGGAACTAATTTGCAGCCACAATGGGAGCAGTTACTGTAGCTATAAAATAAAAATTAAACAATACTAGTAAAATAGCAACTGAGTAGACTAGACTAAATTAAAATATAATCATTATTATTTTCATTAACAAAACAAAAGAAACATAGTATGAGAAATTCTAATCATAGGCATTTAACGGTGTTCCAACATCCTAAGAAGTTTTTTTCTAATCTTCCTTTTTCCATACACATGTCAACCGCACGTGTTTACAGTGTTTCCTTTCTTAGTTGCTGTTTTTGGTATTTTTTGTAGCCTTCTTTCCCACTGGTTAATCGTATCCTTGCTGTTAAGAGCGCACTAATGCAACAAGCGCAGGTACACAATTAACCAGTACCGGTGGCGTCATTATATTTCTGTAGTCTGATCTGGGTTTGAACCCACGACTCTTCAATCAACTTACGCATGAGCGCACCACGCTAACCACTAGACTAGCGCCACAAGTCCAGAAAATAATAAGTATTGCTCAACCATAATTACAATACAATACAATACAATGAGAATTTAACGTCCAGTTCCTCACCCGAAGGCGAATTAATTAACAACATCAAAACATATACATATCTAAGCCTACAGGTGATCAAATGTTGGATGAAGGCGCGGTCCTCTTTTTGAAGGAATTTTCACTGTGTTGATTTGCACAGATATCGCCCGTTACAGATGTTTAAAAATTGTATTTTACACTCACGTAGGCCTAAGTATATCTACATTAAAAACACACATAGTACATGCTGCTAAGATGAATCGACGGCACATGTTGCTGAAGCAATGGAGTTAACGCCCAGTGAATAAGACTTTGGTTCCCTAGGCTTAACTTTAGGTTTTACAGCCGAGCCGCAGAAATCAGCAAGCCGATAGAAACAAAACGTTTGCTCCGCAATCTTTTGGTGTATACAATGTACAAGTACACCGAAAACAAAACACTTACAGCACGCCTACATGATACATTATACCAAACACACACGTTACACGTCTGAGACTTCGTACGGGTTGGGAATTTACGTTAACAGTACAAGTACAGCTTATTAAAATAACCCTAGCCTAGTCCGAACCACACAAGTGACAAAACCTAACTACCTCAACCCCTACCATACAACTACCGCTACCCTATTCCTACTCATAATACCGATCGTGCAACCTTGCTGTGTGTACAAGGTTACATTACAGACGATCACGTTAACATTTGTTTGTTTGTAACCATACCGCGAATGTAAAAGGGCGTACGGTTTACAGTTGTAGAAACCACAGCCGTCATTTGGTGCATTGCGCAGCAACTTATGGTTGATAAGCCTAATTTAATTAATGCTTTGTTTTGATTTCAAATAAAGTAGGCCTACATCTTACCATTAGTATTGTTACTCTATATTTTCCAGTAATCGTCAGTAGGTTCCTGTGTCCGAAAGCGTTGTAAAACATAACAAAAATAATGTCACATACAGCCGCCTTCGTCAATAACGCTTAAAATATTTCGGTGGTCGTTACGTTTTAAAAGTCTTCTAAGTTAACTAATTGAATGATTGATTGATTGATACTCACATGTCTTGCAGTCCTCCGTAAACGCGCACATGCCAGATGACCATTCTCTATTTCCGGTGGTGACCACAGTCTTTCCTCCGTGACTGGTCACTTGTTTGGTCACAGTCGTTGTCGTCTGATGAGTCATGTCTGATCGATTCACTTATTCCAATAAAATATCAGAAAAACTCTCAATATAAAGATGTATGAAAGCAAGCTTTAAAATCCAAACTCTTTTAGCCTGTATAAACATAGCATTGTTAAATATTTGTATTTGAGAATCAGATAATTAAACACCATAGAGCCTGTTCTTCAATGACTTGATTGATTAATATTAACGCTAATATTGACTTTATATTATTAGCTTATTGGACTACGACAGCGTTTAATAAACGCATGCGTGATTCAAATCAACAGTTCGGTCCATGGCTAATGGATCCTGCTGGCGGACTAAAAAACGACGTTAAACCAGAGTTTGTCTAAATATGTTTTAGCTTTTATCCTTTAATCTTTCATCAGTCAGTTGTTTTCTATAATAACAGAATACAGACCACAGTGTGAGTAAACTTCCTAACGGAAATGACAATGTGAATGTGATAAATCCGTGATAGAAAAATTAATTAAGAGTTCGGAACAAATGTTTGCATCAAATAACTACAAAACAAATTATCGTCAAATTATTCACAGCGCCAGAAATAATATAGATTAGCCTAAGCAAATATAAAAATTTGTTAAAGCCCTTTGATTGTATAGACATCTCTGATAAGTTTGAAATGGCGTATACAGAAAGTTAAAAAAGCTTTGATAAAATCTAATATCCACGTGGAAAAAATACAGACTAATATAGAATATACAGACTAGCAAAATACGGCACAAGAAGAAAAATGCATAGAAACTATAAAAAGATGGATTACTGTACGCCTATTCTGGAAAACTAGGTCACGCTTTCTCATCAAAATCTATATCTGGCAAGGTTGAACATATCCTTATAATTATTTACATAAGGCGCACCAGGCTTGCAGCTGGATCCCATTACCAAACTTTTCTTTCTCGAACTCAGACTATTGTTAGATCCTTCAGGCTGCAGCAACAAAATCTAAATCAGGATTGCACTGCTGGAGCCACAGAAGTTTTACGTTGTTATTTTTGCTTCCAAACAAACCAGTATTTTACTGGAACATGAGTAATCGCATGTCAACAATGGGTGGAAAGCAGACATTTATACGAAGAAAAACCAGGGGCGTCTATCCCTATACCTTCATGGCGCAGCCTGCGCCATGAAAAAAATTGGGGGGGGGAGTGGAAAATACTAGTAACTTT
>JAQFZF010000901.1:0-15494 GCA_034695365.1 Enchytraeus norvegicus | reverse complement strand
ATTTTTCTAAAGAACTTCCTGTATACTGCTTAACTCAACTCAGCTAAGCTTTAATTGTCTCAGAAATTATTATATTCTAACAATTAAGCTCAGTTTCACTCTTTTTATATATATTATTCTTTCTGTAAAATATTTGACGAAATGTTATCTTGACCGATAATGCCTTTAAGTCGGCTCTGCTCAGTGTACAGAGAGTATAATAATAATGTTACAGACCGTCTAATGGCTTTTCCACACTGATTTTCAAGGAAGGGGGCGGGCGACTTTATCAGAAATTACCAAATGCTGGTAGAATTTACCACAACGTACCAACTGCTGGTATAATTTACCATAAAATACCAAATTTTATGCTAATATAATGTACAAGAAAAAAACAGATGCTGGTATTATTTATCAGAAGTATCCTAAATAATTGTATTTCCTATCAGTAATATTATGATTTTATTGAAATGATTAAATTTGATGTACTGTGTACAGGGTTATGTAACCTTTTTTTGTGTTCTATAAAAAATTAACCAGATTTCTTGAATCTCTACCAGGAAATTACCAGAAGGCTGGTTGTTTTTGACGACTAAGGTGGGGGGGGGGAGTGATTCACCCTTGCCTTATCTAGACCCGCCACTGACAGGATCCAATAATTATCCCTATCCATCAAGTCCGGCGGGCCGCGTCCATGTGTCAGTTGCTTCCATGGGTCTCTCTGATCTATAATGTAGACCTACATGTGTTTGTTAAAAAACAACTAAGCGAAAATCAAAGTTTAGCGTCCGTTTTCGTGTCACAAGGAAAGCTGATGTATTTATCTATTCAGTGCTATTCCACTTGGCAGGTCCAAGTAAAATAATCCTTTGCAAAGTCTACCTTCTCGCTCATTAATGAGCACACAGTCGATCAATTGAACAAATCGATCGCTTCACATGGCCATTGCCTTCACCGTGGCCAAACTAAGACGATTCCTTTGTTAAAGGGCTAGTGATAATCCAATGAATATGCATTATGATAAACCACGAATCTCATAATTTAGATGCTTCAGCTTAAGGTTTTAGACTCGCACCTTGCGGCACCAATCCTACCTCTCTACATTTGTTAATGCTCGAACCGCTTCTGCCCTGAAGCGCTTCCATCGTGAAAATTATGGGGGTGGGGAGCAAGTCTTACTTCTTGCAAAAAATCTTGCGGGGAGTCATATTAATGTGAATCTTGACAAAATCTGCCGGGGGGGGGGAGATAAAATCCGTGGCAATTCTCTTCCCCCACCCCCCTCACCCCGGACCTAGAACCTCCAATGATTCTGCCTGGTTGTACATGAGAAGCGTTCTGATACATGTAGAACGGTTCAGGAAAGAAAGCATTAACCTGTGTCCACCACGTGTCACCTGGGTGTCTGTGTATGACAGGTTGTCGATGCCCGCAAGCTGAGACCTTGTTGAACTGACAAGTAGGGTAAGAGCCTGCCTATTTCCGAGGCTCTGACAAAAATTCTAGCATAATTCCTGATGTACAATTTCTGATTCAAACTGTCGAAGTACCACCGAGTCAATAGACCAGATCAGGGCTCCAACAATTTGATAGTAAAGAAATATAGATGTTACTAGTCATTTTTACTAATTTTCGTATTGCAAATTTGATAGGATTCGCCCATTTTCGAAAAATTACTCCGAACATACATATACAATACAATACAATGCAATGAGGATTTAACGTCCGGTTCCTCACCCGAAGGCGATGTCAAGGACGCCTCAACAGACTACGCAACTACAAGCAGTTCTATACCACCACAAACGCACTTATCAATGCATAGACCGAAGGGAAAGCGAGATCTGAGACAGTGCAAGTTCATTAGCCAGGGCAAGATAATCTGATTAAACAGATCTAAGGAGGAAACAAATGAGTTTTCAGCTACCCTGGATCAAACAAATCGTCCTATCTATCCCCATTATAGCTATAGAAGCCTGGTTAACATTGAACTTTTCTTGTCTATATTGACTCCTAGTGTGGATCTGATTCCGTTTCTCTGCGCATACAGCATAAAGGGACAATGGTCATCAATCTAGCTGTAATTTGGCCAGCTTACTTACCATCATATCGCATACCCGTGTTTAACCTTAGAAATCTTCAGAAGTAAAAAAGCTGTAAAGCTAAGTTTAACGTCTGTTTCCGTACCCTTGGATACTGTCAGAGACGGACTCAGCTGGGAATTGAACCTATGACCTCCTGCTTATCAAGCAAGCTTGCTATCGACTCGGTCATCCAACCGGGACAAGTAGTCACCTACTATGTAGGAAACTACACTCTGTCTAAAAAAGGCCCCCCTAAAATAATGTGAATAATTTAAAAAGGGATTACCAATTCATTCGCAGTTTTGACCTCCACTAGGTCTGCCAATTTGACATATTCCCTCAAATTTTGATCAATATTTCTTGAAAAATGACGATACTGGAGATTTTTCCGCACACAAGGGGTTTTTGACGCAGTGGCCAATATGGGATATATTGATCTTTATTCTGGTTCTTTAAAATGAGTCCTCTTTTTGAGCCGATTCCTGTGAAATTAACCAATAATATGGAACAATCAATTCTAGCCGACATCACCAAATTTCGATCGGATTTCTTTCAATGCTAGTCTATCATTGTCATACTCAAATATCAATGGCTTTCTTGTTTTGAAAGATCGAAATTGCGCGATGTTGGATAGAATTGATTTTCCATATTATTGGTGAATTTAACAGGAATCGGCTTAAAAAGAGGACTCATTTTAAAGAACCAGAATAAAGATCAATATATTCCATATTGGCAACTGCGTCAAACACCCCTTGTGTGCGGAAAACTCTACAGTTTCGTCATTTTTCAAGATCTATTGATCAATATTTGTGGACATAATATTATGTCAAATTGCCAGTCCTACTGGGGCTCCAAACGGCGAATAAATTGGTAATTCTGTTCAAAAGTTATTTACATTATAGTAGGGGGGGGAGGTGTTTTTTTATGAGACAGGGTGTAATTGTTTCCAATAAACCGACCCACGGATGGATCGAGGGTTTGGTTGTTCCGTGCTTTAATTTCTAATTAAATATTCACAGTCATTTCAGCAGCGCTAGCTGGTGATGCGGTTCCGTGCAAATATTATTAAGTCGCCGAGTTTGCAGGATAACAGAAGCTAATATAACTTGCGATGTTTCCATGTTTACACGTCCATGATATCGTCGTCTCCCGTGTTGGATCCGGGAAACTTGAGAATAGACCGACTAAAAACTGCACATGTTTCGTAAAAGTTGACTAACGCAGATATTTTCATACTGAGGAAGGTAACGGAAACCACCTCGGAAGTCATAACATATATTCCAAAGTAAAAAGTTACATTTTGTGTGGGGTAAAGTGATGGCCTTTTCTATGGGATCAACTTGATGATTGATGTGGTGCTCACTGGTGAGCGTGATAGAAGACTGTTTCAGAATATGTACCTTGGACCTGCCATTTGGCAGTGCACTAGAGCGAGAGAGATATCGTGGTCAGGTGATGAATGGGAATTTAAACCCGTCTTGTATTGTATTTAAAAAGACGCCCCTAATCGGATATTTAATCCTAATTCATTTGACAGTAGTAGTAGTTTATTAGAAAGGTCAAACAGACAGACGCACACAATTAGGCCTACAATTTACCTAGGCCTACATAAAAAATAAATGCTTTTTAGTAGTGTCCTATCTTTTTTGTTGTTTAGATTCATTGCTTTAGAGCTTGCCAGAATAATCCGGATCATAATCCTTATCTTAACTGACTCTATAGTGTCATTATCCACACAGTAAGTTAGTCTAAGTGATCTCAGGACTCTGACACTCCGACGGAAGTTAAGCATTCGCGCCACTGAATACAAATGACGTGAGCATGATACGAGAAGAACTTTTGTTAAATGTACGAGGTCTAACTGAATATCCTATTTCAGTAAACTGCTGGATATGTTGTGGGATAAACAGGGCCGGATTACCCACTAGGCAAATGCCTAGGGCCCCGCGCCCTAAAGTAATCATATTGAACGTTGGTGTGAGCCTTTGTTACTAAACTGAGTTAGGATATCTGAGATATCTCACTAATAGCCTGTCTATTGGTGGGATACCGACGTTATGGGTGGCTGGGCCCCGCAAAATACTTTTGCATAGGGCCCTCTAGAGCTTAATCCGGCCCTGAAGATAAAAGCTTTAATAATCTTTACAGCAATCCTTGCAAGTTGCAATGCCAATCGCTTACCTGCGGACGGTTGATCATGTATCTGATCAATCAATCAATGAGGATTTAACGTCCGGTTCGTCGCCCGAAGGCGATGTCAGGGACGTCCCAAGCGAATGTAATAAATGTAGCCATGTGCGGTTAGTATTAGACAGGAAACGGGCAGCTTAAAATCATGCTTTTATAATGAAAGGAATTTAATGGATTAATAAATTACATAGAATTAAAAAATACATAACGGTAAATGAAATGATCCATTCAATGAATACAATATGATTTGCATATACAATACATTATACATGCAAATGCATACAGAGCAATGAGAATTAAATGAACGTTTCGTCATCCGCAGGGGAGGTAAGACACATTAAATAAATGGCACAATAAGAACATTAAATAAATGTAGGCCCTATAAACAGTGCTCAAATTAGTAATTACAATTCTAAAGATAATGATGGAGGCTCCGAAATGCAATTGAGGGTAGATCTCGTACTCCTGAATTCTCTGGCTATTTGGGGATGGAAAACTATTGGGGGGGGCCCCTCCGGGACCGAGCAATTCGAACACTGCCTATTTAGCCTACTAATGTATTTATATTATCTATCTCTCATGTATATTTGACATCAGTTACACCAGTGTCATCACTTTCTACAGTCACTGACACGAGGCTCTCCATCGCCTTGTTGACATCTCCCGCTGTTTGGATTAAGTCCTCATAGTTACTCGACTCTACACAGAACACAAGAATAAAATAATTCCTATAGGTGGATATTGATTGATAAAAGTGTGAATCTCATTATTGAATTATGATGGCTCAGTTATATTTATGCTATTAAATAATTATTTATTCCAAATCCGTATATTTTCAAAAATGACATACTTACATGCTAATTTCCTTTCTTTGTTTTTTGCTTACTAGGCGAAAAGTACATTCGTACTACCATAAGTATAAGAAATAAATAACTCACTCAATTAGTGAATTAAGAAAGATTAGATCTATGCAAAACTGCTACAGTAGCAAAATAAACGAGGGAAAATTAGCTATCGAAATACCAAATCGGTGTGGCTGCATCCACTTAAATATCATCAAAAATTATAATCCATTCAAGAACAATAACACAATATTATTATATCCATAGAAATATAGGCTATGTAAAGTGTATACACATCAAGGTGTCCTGCTCGATGGCCGAAAGGTCCCTCGGAAACCTTAAAACCACTAATTGTTTAGTTGATTTACATTTTTTAACTGTATATCGTGCTTGTTTGTTCTCTGTTCACTGATAATGTGTTATTGATTGCATTATTGTGGTTTTGAAATAAAATAACTAACTAACTATTAATAACTACATTAAATATTGCGACTATTTAATTTGAGAAATGCTTTCATAATAATTAGTAGTACAACTTACTTTTGGTATCAGACCCGTAAGATTGTGATTTCACTTGTTTACCGCTGGAGCTGCCTTGTGTCGTAGCTGGTGTAATTGGCCCAGCTGTCGTGCCTGGGCTACCAGCCGAGACAGCGGCAGGGCTACTAGGCGAGACCGCAGCTGGGCTACTAGGCGAGGCAGCTGCTGGGCTGCTAGGCGAGGCTGAGCCAGCAGCTGGGCGGAAGCTAGGCGGGACACGCCTGGGCAGCGAGAGGGAGTTAGTGTTAGAGCGATCAGCTGCTGCAGCTGACGTGTGCTGCTGAGAGAATGGGTAGGTCACTATACGTGTCTCTGAATCCAGCTGTTATACAAACATAAAGAGATGAGCTAATACATACGATTCACTAACAAGTTAAAATTATATTATTGTTGGATAAATGCATACAATTAATTAAATATATCTAAATAAATAAATAAATGAATGAGAAATCAGGAAATAAATATACGCAAACATTGTCCTACAAGTATATATACGTAGGATGTACCTAAATATTTAATAAATAGCATCGGAGGCAAGCACTAGAAAGATACAATCTAGCAGGTCTTAGAAAATGCTATTAACTACCACTTGTCTACGGTCTGCACGAATATAAGAGTACAACTTTCATTGCATCAACATATATCTTCCGAAAAAGAAATTACAAAATTTGTATAAATGATAAAACCATTGTGCAAAGTTAATATGGGGGTGGGCGATGAAAAATTACTGGGGGCCCGAGGAGCCGGATCCAAAAATATCAGTCGGATTTAACCATGAATTAAATTTAAAATATTTTTAGGAGTCCGCCACTACCATGTCCTCAAATCTTCGGGTATGGGGTGAATTTAGTAAGTATACTAAATCCACAATTTAGTAAAGTACACTAAAAAATTCACAATTTACTAAAAGGCTAAATTCACAATTTAGTAACTATACTGAATTCACCATTTAGTAAGTCTTCTAAATTCACTACTCAATAAAACTGCAACTTTTTATATAAAATATGTCAAGATATTGATAAATCGAGTAGTACCGACTTGTTATAATATCGACATATGTCTAAAGTCAAATTTAACTGATTGATTGATGTACCTGATCAGAAGCCAGTAGTTGTTTAAGTCTTTGTAACTGAGAGTCGAGTTGCCTGTTGTGGTCCTCCAGTATCGTCATACGAGCTTCCAGCTTACCCTTGTGTTGTCTCAACAGCTTGGCCTCAGCCATCATCTCGACCTCTTTATTACTAGAGCCGTGCTGAGGTACAGCATTGGAGGAGGTCAACTGGTGATGTTGCTGTTGTTGGGCCAGACGTAGGCTATCGTACTCCGCTTGCAGGATTCTAGGTAAGTTTAGAAAACATTACAATTTATTGCCACGCATAAATATAATAGTACTGAGGAAGGCAACGGGAAACCACCTCAGTACACAAAATCTTCCCTAGTAAAAGGCTACATTGTAGGTGTGGTAAAGGCCTTTGTGGTGGGATGAAATTGTTGATCAATGAAGTGCTCGTTGTTGGGCGTGATTAGCAGAGTGTGTATCTGAATGTGTATCTTGGACCTGCCATTTGGCTGTACACTAGAGGGAGAGATAGAGAAAAAGAGAGAGAGAGGGAGAGAGAGAGAAAGATAATAATAATAATAATGAGATTTATAAAGCGCCGCCCTATGAGATATGCCACAGTAGCGCTAGTGCAGTTAATTATAAGCCCGATCGAATAATACAGTTAAGATATCCCATCTATTGCTAATCCAACATGTAACCCGGTTGTCTTTGGTTTCTGAGATTGTTTGTTATGGTCTTGCACTATATGCACACCATGTTACAAAAACTTGACAATTGCATCACTAATATGACATCGGGCTGAAACAAAAACACCGTTTCTGTCTTAAAAGGAAAGTTAGAGCTGCTGAGGTAGAATCGTTGTCTTCCACGGTATCTGCGTCAGTAGTCACTTACGAACACGTGACGTTCTATTTTAGTCCAATCTCAGATTGTCCAGATTCAAGCTCAATAGAACTAAATACTAAATATAGTTTAGGTCTTAAACTAAATAGAACTAAACCTGTTTTCCTCTTCTAGATCTTTGATCAGGGTCTCAAGCTCAGCTTTTTGTTCAGCGTCCACAGCCATCATGATCTGCATGGGACTCTGCAGCTGTTCAATCAATCAATCAATCAATCAATCAAATGCATGTGGTTTATCACAAATCAGAGATTTATTAGATAGCAGAGAATCGAGTCAGATACTTCCGCGCAAAAAGGAAACACGCTGAATTTTTAAGCCACGGAGAAGTGCAATACTTATCACATTACACACTACAGAAATGTTAGGCATATATGGCATACAATGCGAATTTAACGTTCGTTTAAACATTTAACGACGATATCTGGGAGTTGAATATATCAATATATAAGGCATACGTTATGTAGCCGTCAGCTTCCACAGTTGTAGTAGAAATAGTTGGCATACAAATTTGATACAGGGGAGTATAAAAATCAATACTACTAAAATCATAAAAAAGGATTATGTATACGCATGCCATTAAAGATTTCATCGACAATGAGGCAACTTACCGAGTACATAGAGTTGGTTCCATTCAAACTGTTGCAGTACTGAGCGATCAGATTGTGCTCGTCCTCCCTGAGATAACAAAGCACATCAATCAATCAAATCAATACATCAATGAAAGATAACTTTAAAAAATTCGTGAAGAGGCCACTTTTAAAAGTAATCGAGTTACGCAGTTACCAGTTATTACATTAAAAATGGAAAATAATGAAATAATTAATTGGCTGCTGTAGCTCTTTAATATTCAATTAGCTTTTTGCATAATTAATAATTGTGTGCAGTACAGCCCGCAAAATAATTATTTTATAAAGATGTTTGACTATTACAAACTTTCACACACAGTGGCGTCGACAGGAATTCTGTTCAGGGGGAGCACAGATTTCTTTCAGACACCTTAGGGCCAACACATTAATAGGGGTCCAGGGGGGATCCATAAGGCCATATAGGCGATATAGGCCTACGTAACTACTACTGCAGTAGCCTACATACAAGTAGAAAAACATGTATTTAATGCATAATACATACATGTAGTATAATGCATTATTCGATACAATACGATTCAAGAATCAAGAATTCAAGATCATGGCATTACCAAGATTATTCATATTGTAAAAAACCTTGTTTAAAAAATGCAAAAATAATCTCAGGGGGAGCCTGCTCTCCAATGGTAGCGACGCCACCGTTCACACATCACATTACATCAAGGATCCTGAACAGGACATTAACCTTTATTATGATCATTACTAACTTTCTGACACAGTATTACATCAACCGTTCAACACTCACCAATCTGGCGTGCCCTCTCGTCTCTTTCTCTCTACCTCGGATAGTCTGTTACAACAAAAAACAGAGGCAAATTAATTTCTTGTAATTATTATTATAGACTATTATTATTCTTCAAGATATTTCATATAGAAGAAGGAAGTGCACTAGAGATATACCTGTCTCTAGTGCACTTCCAAGTGGCAGGTCCAAGGTACATATTCTGAAACACAGTCTGCTATCACGCTCATTAATGAGCACTTCATTAATCATAAAATTGATCCGATCAAAAAGGTCATGCCTTTACCACACCTAAAGTGTAACCTTTTTCTTGGGAATATAATTTCTGACTGCTGAGGTGGTTTCCCGTTGCTTTCCTCAGTAGGAAATATACCTGCGTTAGACGGCTTTTATGAAACATGTGCAGTTTTATAGACTACTTCAAGATATTTTATACAGAAATCTGACTTAGCTTAGGAAACTCGTTAAGAAACTCTGAAGGAGAATGTTCGCTGTCTACTGCCAGCACAACGGCCTGTGAAACAGGAGGTCGCATGTTCAATGCCCAGTTTTGAGACCTGAGTTGAACACTTTACCAGCTGCTTTACTCTCCGTTGCATTAATAGCAGCTAGCGTACTGGTGTACACGCTCTGGCGACCCCTACTAGCTAACCAAATTTGGAAATGAATCCCGGCTATCTCGTCATCTGGCGAGATCAATAGCTCACGACAGCATTATTACTTATTATTAATCTATACTTATTGACGTGTGATACCTTTAGTCAAGCAAATTTCATTTCTTATTGAATAGCAAGGAAAAGACAAAAACATACAGTAGTGGTTGAACATCCGTTTCGCATTGCTTCAAGAAACACGAGAATGCCAGTCCATATAATATTTCCTTTAAATTATTTTTCAATATAATTATGTTAATATGATAAACATAATGATTTACGGCGAACATTTGGGCTATTCTTTAGTGTCACCGACCAGACAAGAGAACACGATTGATACCTGTTGATTTATGAATGACGAACCTATTGGCTAATTATTGACTTACCTGGTGACTATTGATTGACTTATCTGTTGATTAATTATATTATTGACTTACCTATTGACCAATTATTGACTTACCTATTGACTAATTTGTGATCTACCTATTGATTAATTATTGACTTACCTATTTTATTGACTTACCTGTTGGCATACACCCCGAGCCTATTGTGCATGTCAGACGAGGATTGGCATTTAGGTTTGGTCATGAACGACAGTGATGGAGAAACTCTATCAATAAAATAACGCTCAATGATAGATAATAAATCAATCAATCAATCGTTCAAGAAATTAAATATACAAGCAATGCTGCTTATTTTACTTGTTCAATACTTCAAACTTCAAAACTTCAATGGAGAGCCTCCGTAGTCTATTGACAGCGTTGCGGCCACTGTATCATGAGGTCGCGGGTTCCAAGCCCAGTGAAGACTACGACTTGTAAGCCTGGGCAAGCTGCTTTACTCTTCATTGGTAAAATAGCAAGCAGTCGGTGTACATTTACCAAGACACGCTCTAACGACTGCGCTAACTAGCCGAATTTGGAAACGAATCCCGGCTATCTCGCCATCTGGCGAGATCAATAGCACACGCTATTATTATTATTAGCACACCACTAAAGCTGGGCTCTAAATTTCGCTACCCAAAGGCACTACTAGTGATGCTAAAATCAGAGATTCAAACCTCGAGCCAAAGATAACTGTTGAGACGCTTTAACCAATGCGTCCACGGATCAATCCTTTATGAATGAATTAGTATAATGCATGACTTTTAATTCTGAATCTATTATTAAGTTCTTTATTATAGTAGGCCTACACGAATTATTCCTATACTCAGTATACTGTATATATACAGGACGGGGCAAAAAAATAACCCCCAGGAGAAATCTCAATAATTTCGTCAAAACTAAAGATTTAAATTTTTTACAGACTTCTAGAGGAGGTTTTTTGACATCTATCCTGCAAATATTGTCGACAAATATTTGTAAATGAAAAAGTTATGGAGTTTCTACGAAAAATCGAAGAAAACAAATTCAAAGCTTATTCAACAGGCATTCATTCATTTCTATTGAATTGTGTTTTGACGAGGGCCGTTTGTTGTTGGTGCCGATTCTAGTTGAATATGTGTTCAAAGTGACCGTCATCTGTTCGAATGTGCGTTTGTAACCTTTTCCGCACTGCTAGTACAGCTAAGTCGATGGCCGCTTGTGACAAGTCTTCTCAGATTGCCTCCAGCACAGTCTGATTTTAGCGTTGCTGGTTGGTTTACATTTTTTTGCGTATATTGCTTTCTACGTGATTACCGCACATGTTTTACATATTATTTCACCAGGTGGCACAGGTTTCTTTTTTTTTGCTCATGTGCTCTCCATTCCGGATGGAGTGCTCCTAACCTGTTAGAAATGAACACTTTGGACCGCTCACGTATTTTGCCCCAGACGTGGTAGTTGAGAGGTTTGATGTCACGTGAGTTTTGTTGCCACTCATCCTACTTGACGAACTCCGAACCAAGCTGCTCAATCCATTCTTGTGCCACCGCTATTGGAATAAGCTTTGTGGATTTGTTTTTTCGATTTTTTCGTAGAAACTCTGTAACTTTTTCATATACAAATATTTTTAGACCAAATTTGGAGGGTAGATGCCAAAGAACTTTCTCTAGAAGTTTGTAAAATATTTTAAACAAATCTTGAGTTTTGACGAAATTATTGAAATTTCGTTAGGGGGCTATTTTTTTGGCCCCACCCTGTACACTTTGATATAAATAAATTAAATAATAGATGCATATAAAAAAATAAAAAATCAATAATGGATTGATAATATCGGTGAAATTCTCGCACGCTTTTGCCCTTTTCCAGTACTCTGTGAATAAGGACTTTATCTGTCACTGATATTGTCTTCGGTTGGTAAATCAACGTTAACTCCGGCTTTAATTTTCTTAGTATTCTAATTTGGAAGATAAATGCCATAGAAAAGAGGAAACGTCAAGCAAACCAATTACTGCACTCTATGTCTAAAGCTTTGTCTTACAAAGTTTATTTCATTTAATGTTCCAGTCACACTTGTGCATTCCGTTATAGAACGGCTATTTTCGGATAGGGAAAACACTGGCAAAACAGTTTAGTTAAAAATTCTGTCAAACTGCTCAATTTAATCTCATGTTATTTTTTTGTATCAAATAATAATATCTTTAAATTGGACTTACTTGCATAGTTGTGGCCGATTTCTTTCTTCAGTAGATCACCGAATTGGTTTTCTTTGGACTTATCGAACAGATAGGCATGGAAGGCGATGTCGATTTGTTTGATATACCTCACCACTGCGCTCATAGCAAGGTAACAGAACCTCGGCATCAGCTCCTCCTGGCCGGGCGCGTCGTAGATGACCTACGTTATAATACCATTGTTTATTTATAAGTAAATATAATTATGTGATTGCATATAGGCCTCGTATAAGATTAGACAAACTTCTGAAATTGTGAAGGGCAACCAAAGACTTTCAAACTTGATCCTTGTAATCTATGCTAGACTATATGGGAATATTATTAACTCGGAATACAAGTTCAACGTATTATACGTATTTTTATTATTCTAAATTTTTCTATAATATTGCTGTATGTTATCGTTTACCCAATGAATAAATAATATTATGCACACTATTTCAACAAATGTTTTTTGATGAATTCGTTTCTCCAAGTGTTATCTTTTGATTGTCATCATGCCATGTTCTCCATTGTTTAATTTCACTCACAGTAGTACAACTGCATGAGTCCATTTCTAGGAGTCTTCTAGATTCTAGCCTACACCTGCGCACTGCACCTCTCAGTTAATACAATACAATACAATACAATGAATATTTAACGTCCGATTCGGTTCCTCGCCCAAAGGCGATATCAGGGACGTCTCACACAGCATATGCATTAGTATGCAACTGCAAGCAGTTCCATATCACCAGGACACACTTGCCAATGCATGGATAGAAGAGAAAGCGAGATCTGAAACAGTGTAAGTCCGTTAGCCGAGGCAAGTGAATCTGATTAAAAACAGATCTAAGGAGGAAACAAATGGATTTTAAGCTTGCCCTGGAAGGTTGTAATACATATGCATGATTGAAGATCAAGTGGTAAAGAATTCCAGAGTGTTTGAGCTGTAATACTGAACGATCTTCTACCTATAGATGATCGTATATCTGGGATGTTAAGGAGATGAGTACCAGAGGAGCGAAGACTGCGGGATGGTTGATAGGGTGTGATTAGCTCAACAAGATGCGAAGGTTTACCAAAGCTGATAGTCTTAAGGTTAGAGAGACAATCTTTTATTTAATGCGTTCTGAGATGGGAAGCCAATGCAGACCTTTTAGAAGGTTAGCTGTATGAGAGCGGAATTTGGTGGATTTGCAAACAACACGTGGTAAAGAGTTCTGCACGCGTTGAAGGCGGACGATAGAAGTGTTAGGGAGACCATTAAGTAAAGAATTGCAGTAGTCAATCTTGGAGTGGACAAGAGCATTACTTAATACAATTGCGAAACTCTTGTCGAGTGAAGAGCGTATATACCGAAGCTGGCGAAGATAGGAGGAAGAACTGCAGATGGTCGATAAGTGACTTTAGAAATTAATTAGTGAATCAAAAATGACTCCAAGGTTACGCGCTGAGTAAATAGGACTCAAGGCAATGTCTTACAAGAATGGAGAAGTTGGTAACTTTCGATCTTCATTGTGGGGTATCAATGAGCAGATATTCCGTTTTTGCGGGATTAACCACAAGACAGTTAAGAAGAGAATTATATTACCTCTTGAACCTCCAATATCTATCAGTTGATAATAATTGTAGAATAATTCACTGACATTCCCATTTATTGAATTTTTTTGTGTCTTGGAAAAGATTTCTTGAGTCAAATTATGATCGTCTGCTGTCAGATAATGTGAGGTCACGTGACATTCCTTTATTATCTGGAGTAAAACAGGGAGGAATATTATCTCCTCTCTTGTTTACATTATGTGTTAATGATATTTTGATAAAATAAGAAAAATCAGAGCTCGGTTTTTTTATAGGTCACAAATGTTATAATAGTTTTATGTATGCAGATGACCTTATTCTGTTAAGTATTACTGTATCTGACTTACAAAGTTTACTTGATATGTGCGGTACTTTATTTTCTAATTTAGAGCTGCGATAAATATTTCGAAATGTCATTGTTTAAGAATTGGTCCAAATTATAAAGTAACTTGTAAAAACTTTACAATTTTTGGAGTATTCACTCAGTCAATAAGAGCGATGCGTGCCGTAGAAACGTACGAATAAACTTTATCGACGTGTTAACATAATTATTTGCTTGTCATTGAACACATATCTTCTCAATAAGAAACAACGATTGTGTATTATTAACTGGGTGAATGAAACTAGATTTATTGGAATAACAATAACTAGCAACAAAGAATTTAAATGCTCTTGGGATGCCGCCAAACGAAAGTTTTATTGTAACTCTAATGTCATAATAGGGCGCCTTGGCACCTCAGCACCTGTTGATGTTCTACTGAAACTCCTTGATTCACAAGCTATTCCACATTTATTATACGGTGTATCTGCTACGACGTTGTCATCTAAAGATTTCATAGGTTTAAGCTACGAATATAATAATGCTTTCTCAATGATTTTTCAGTCATTCGATATCAATGTAATTTTAAATTGTCAATATTTCAGTGGCTCGTTATCCTTTAATTACCAATACGATTATCATATATATATAATTTTTTTAATAAGTAGCATAATACAAAACTTATTGATTTAAGATTAGACAGTGACGAAATAGATATTGCAGATTATTATTCTTTATAGTTTAAATATTGTCTGAAATCTGAAGATTCCAAATATTACGTAAAATGTAAAATATGGAACTACTCTCGAATTCGTAAATAGGCTTAGTATTGTAGCACTGATAGTTTTCTTTTATATTCACTGATGTTTGATCATGTTTACCTTAGATTAATTTATTTTTTCTGTACCTGTATTTATGTTTACCATTCAATTGGGGAAAATACACTATAGGCTATATATAGTCATTAATTTAAACGGTGAGGTCGCCAGCCCCACTCTATACAATCCCATCGGGTAATTGGATCATATACACCAGACCTGTGGTAAACATCGCAATCTTCCGAAGTAATCACCTACTACGTACTAATTGCTTCCAATTATCCGACCCACGGGGCTTGGTTGCCCCGTTGTACATCCGAGATTTTACTCTCTGATTGACTCGACCGGAAATCAAAACCCGGATCTTCCACGATAAACCTTAAGCATAAATGCCGGTGTTGTGTATGGAATTAACCCCCCTTGAAAATTAACCCCCCTGTCGTACGGAATTAACCCTCGGTTAATTTATTCTAGAATATATTAACCCCCTACTGTATGGAAATAACCCCCAGCCTATGAAACAGATTAACCCCCCATTATAAAGTAACCCCCATGCCTAAGTCCTTATTG
>JAQFZF010000900.1:0-15496 GCA_034695365.1 Enchytraeus norvegicus | reverse complement strand
TTGGTTACCCGTTTTGAAGAGCAACATTATTATTTGACTTGTCCGGTTTCTTTATTAAATAATTAGGCCAATAGCGATTACAAATATTGACTCCAACGAGTGCAAAATTTTAACCATTTACACATCTTCAGGTTGTGGCGAAATTAAAAAATGGGATTATGTACCGATTTCATATTTTTCGGGGCCCCTTGACTAACTTTTGCTTAGGGGCCCGCAAATTGAATACACCACTATAGAACGGGTCGCGCAATAGATTATAGTATAATTATTTATGTATCATGTTAAGAAATTCAGCTACTGTCTGCAAAATTAGGCTGTTATTTTTTTTTCTAGTGCCATTTGTGGGCCACCAAAATTTGCGGGCCCTGTGCAACTGCACACTTTGCACACCGCTATGCCCGGCCCTGACATTGCAAACAAACACACAAAAAGCCAGAAAGAACAATTTGTGCAAACTTAATAAAACCATTGAGTGAATAGAATAATAGAAATTGATTATAAATAATAATTAACATTAACTTTATTAAATGTTAACATGTTATGTTTAATTTATTGGCATAGACTACTTGTAATTTTGTGCAGTATCTTTTTGCAGAGGCATAGACAAGAGCAGGGAACGTCCCCCCCCCACCACGCCCTAGATGAAATTTTGAAACAATATCATATTTCAAATGCATAAATTATATTTATGCATTACGAGGCAAGGTTATAAAAAAGTGACAAATTGCCCCGTAGCTGAAATTGTTCCTTCCAAGATTGGATCCTGGCTACCCCTCTGGCGTCTTCTCTCATTGGGCAATATTACTTGCGTCTCGACCATTTATTCAAAATTTTCATTTATTTTCGTACGTGTGTAGAGAGAGAGAGAGAAATATGTTAATTGAAACAGACACACAAACAATAGCAAACATACAAACAGACAGAGAAGTAAACATACAAGCTAGCAAGCAAACACCAAAAGGCCATCAGAGAGGGCTCAAGCACCCTATCTAACTGACTGCCCTAAGCATCACGGTACTAACTAAATGAAACATATGACATTCTTATGTTAATTTATCTTAATGGTTAAATATTGTCATTTAAATAATTACCATGTATCAAGTAAATGTGAATAATATAATTTCGAAAATGAAATTAAACAGTTAGCATTACGAATAATTATTGGGATATTATTCCAGATACGACAGCTATTAAATACATACGATTTAAAGAAAGCTACATCAGATTTTGCATATAGAAAGTTTGTATCAGAGAGTCTTGTATTATACGAATGACTTGCTTCATTTAGATTAAACTAGATTAATTTAGATTGTAGGCTAACTATTAGTCTATTATGTGTGAGTAGTGTGATTGTAGGTCAAAATGCATATGACGAAAAATATTTATTAAGGCTTAAAGATATTATTATTATTAATCATTCCAATATTATCAGACAGAACTTTAGTAACCTTTCACGCTGAAATGCAATCATTTTTCACATGCATATTTAGAATTTTATATTTTTACTCATTATAAAATAATTATATTAGGCCTAACCTATTTTACATTCCTCGATCATAATTATTACCAATAAAAATTATAACAGTTTATTATTCTCACTGACCAGGAAAAATACACTGAGGCATTATGCCAGATGTTGCAGCTGCAGAGAGTAAGACCTAATAACCTACAACCGAGATGCTAGAGTAACCAGCGATATGTATAATAATTATCATGACCAGAGAACAAGGAACTAAAATGATTCGACTATGTTTAGAGCTTAATGCCTGATGGGTCTATACTCCAACCAGCTAGCTATATTATCAACTCAAGCGATAAAATAGAAAAATAGTTATTACTATAAAAATATATTATATAATTTTACCAACGCACATGAATCTATGGCACTATGTAGGCCTACAATTTGTACATAATATGTACACATTATATTAATGAGTCACATAATCGCTTTCGATGCACATGGCGTAAGCCATGGGCACGTGTCCCCGCCTAATATGGTTCCCAAATTTGTTGGCAAGTATTTTGTGTGCTTAATTTATTGAATAAATGGTTTTTTTTAAATTCACAGTGTCCCAAGACCAAATGCAGTCGTTCCAAGACACTACCCACTTGGACCAGAAGCAGACACTAATTATTTGAAAGTTGCCGTCAAATTTCAATTGAAATTTAAAGTTTATGCATTTCCATTAGAATATAAACCAATTAAACCCACAGCCCTGCACAGGACTCATAAAAGAAATAAGCAATGCCAACAAAGGCATAGACTAATATAAGCAGGCTAGGAAGAATGTAGGCCTAAATTATTAGAGAAAATTAAATAATGCTAACCGTAGTTTTGTTGTTTCTCTTCTCAGACTTTTTGTTAGGAATTACTTCAACGGTTTTAAGAGAATACATTTTTCATAATAATTCTTCTCTGAAATAAAAATAGTTTACACATTTGTATGTTGAACAGCGGTGCGAATCAATAATTAAATCTATTGCAGTAATCTAGGCTAGGCTAGAATGAAAGCATGACCAGCCAGGGGCGTCCATGCCCCCCCCCCCCCAATTTTGACCCAATAGATTGGCTCAAAATTAACCACCATAGCGGTCTTCCCCCCAATTTCGTCTCTCCCCAAATATTATTTAAATTTGACCTAAGAGTCTTCCCCCCAATTATTTAGGTGGCGCTATATGGATTGGACGCCCCTGTGACCAGCAGCTTCAGCAGAGGTATTTGATATCAATTGTCGGATAGATGATGGATCTAAGTTGAGGAATCTAATACAGTATGATTTGGTTGCGGCATTGGCTTGTTGGATCAGGTTCAAGTGACGTTCAACTCCTCATCAAAGATTACTCTGAGGTTCCTGGCAGAAGAACTAGTTTTGATGTCATCGAGACAGCTGACACCCTGGGCGAGCAACAACAACGAGTGCCCAGTCACGTGATTTATGTCATATCAGTGTTCATATTGATTACTGTTATAATGGATTGCACTTCATCCACTGCTCTATTTCACTGAAGCAAAACACAACTCGGTCCACTGCTGATGAGGCGTAACGTGGCGAACATTCAATCTACAGCTGCTAACATGCGCGGATTTAGGCGGAACCGGGGGGGGGGGGGGCATCCCCTCGACCTGACGGGGTGGACCCCCCCCCCTCGATTTGAAAAATTATTGTAATTTGACCCATTAAAACACCAATTTTGGACCCTTGACCCTCTCGATTAGCCTCGAGTTGACCTGGCCCCCAAACCCTCGACAAAATACATGTATTTACCCCCTCCTCCCTTCAAAGATTCCTAGTTCCACCACTGGCTGCTAATCATCCAATATATTAATCAATCAATCAGTATATATGGCGATTGAACGTCCGATAACTCCGGTTGAATTTCATAAGTTGTTCCGGTTTTATAAGTTATGAAAAATATAAGTTATTCATACTAATAATTGGCCTAAGCGTAGGTCCGATGTTGACCGGTATAGTTAATATACCCTACGGTATAAGTTTAAACTACAGTCAATATTCCTTAATATGTCTATTCTCCTGGGTCCATTTCAACTTAGTGAAATGAGCAAGAAGTTCCTGAATTTGTCCGATAATCGGACTTGCGCTCTGTTTATTTTCAACTATAGTGACTTGCTAACTGCTTGTAGTGACCAGTTAACTATTGCTTGTGCTGCTGGAGATTGTAGACGTCACTGATATCGTCGGCCGATGATGAAACAGACGTTAAACCAACATTGTACTGTAGTGAATAGTTACTACAGGTCAACATTAACTGTGACTTGTTTACCTAATTACATTTAGTAAACCTACTAGCCTACTTGTATGCCTATAAATTTACATAATTCACATAAAAAATCAATAAGGCAAGTGCCTTGGCCTATTACGCCCCTAACGACTTGTTGCATTTAAAGTTCAACTATTTCAAATGCGTTATTCACTAGTTCATTATACAACCGCTTACTATTTACAACCATTTACTAAGACTTCAAAATCACTATGCTTACAATTTTGGTATTGTAGTAACTATGATAAAAAACTTAAGCTATATTCAAGTACTTTCTCTATCAATACCTAGCTAGTCATACAAACTTTTGAGTTTACTATTAAATGACAGCTGCTAAAGCGGACCTTTACTACAAGCCTACGAGGCTAATAAAAGTAAACTCAAGCACAATGAATTAGCCTACAGGCGTGTGAGCTTTTATGAGCCTACACACCAAACGGTACCGTTATAGAGTCTAGGCTACTACATGTATATAAGGTTGTCATTTAAGCAATGTTTGCTAAGGCATTATTTGTTTTAAGTGACAGATGATATTTTTAGATTAGAATTTGCCGCAATGGCTTTGAAATAAGATTGAGCACATTAAAGTTAGCTTGTTGTAACGAATTTTCCGCTTTTTCTCTATCTCTAATTCCTTATCTAGTGCAGTGTGCAACTACCACAGGCACGGCTAAAGCACAATTATTCATTCTTAAAGTCAATGCCTTCCTGCTCGTCAAGAGCATACCATCGATCAACAAGTCGATATCACACAGGCTACGCCGATAGGCATATTTAGGCGACTACAGTACCTAGTAGGCCTATGATGCCTTTCTTCAATGCAAAATTATGGCGCATGACGTGGGTTGTCATCACATTTCTTAGTTCTTTCCAAAATTGCCTAAGATTTAAAGTAGGCTAATATGGGAAAATAGACCTACATGTAGGCTATTCACTAATTTATTGTTTGCAAACAAGATGACTAATACATTCTTATGCATTCTGATTTGAATAGTCAGAAAGTTTGCGTAAAAGATCCTATAAGTGACCTACCAAGTGCTCAAATTCAAAACATGTTTTAGACTAAGAGGAAGTGGGCCTGTATAAACAAGCCTAGACTGTATGCAATCGAAGTTAGGGCTCTTAATCATATTATATAATCCATTTGTTAATTGGAAGCAATAATTGGCCAGTGGGTGACTGCTGCAAAACATTGCAAACTTTAGCATTAAACTGACTTATAATTAGATTGTCGCCTGTGTGCACACCTTTCAATATCTATCTACACAATGTGGCGACGATGGAATTTTTTAAATTAATGAAATGGTTGTGATTTAAATTATGTAGGCCTGAGTGACTAACTTTTTTCATTATCCTAAACCTTCAATTTTGTTTAACCTTATTTTGCATTTTGATAAAAATTATGGAAAGACTCCCAGTCTGAAACAGCATTATACGCACACAGTGCGCACTGCATCCCCTTAGCCACTACATCTTAGCTAAGTCCTATCAGGCCAACACATTATTATAGGCACCATGTAGCCAGGTGTAGGCGCGGATTTCGGGGGTGGCATGACCCCCCCTCGACCCGATGGGGTGCGGGTATGCCCCTTCCCCTCGATTTTGAAAATTGTTGTAATTTGACCCATTCAAATACCTTCTTTGGACCTTTGGCCCCCCTCAATCAGCCTCGATTTGGCCTGCCCCCTCGTAAAAAAAAGTCCAGGCAAACAAATTAAGTCTCCCTCACAAATTCCTAGATCCGCCACTGAATGTAGCGGCCAAAAACTACAATTACTGCGTGAAAATCAAAACAACAAAAGAATCTGATAACTAAATGGGAAGCCAATAATTTTATTAAGTCTACATACATGTACATTGTACATAATAGGTTCTACTGCTACATACATATACAATGATACATGCATATAACCTATAGAGTAATGTTATGTAGGCTTACTCACAAATAAATATAAATAAAATCTGATAGGGTCTATAGATAGGCGCCTGTAATGTGTCAGGGGCATAGTTGGCATTTGTTCTATTTGTAGTTCTAATACATGTATAATTGCATATTCTACTAAAAAATTCAATTTCATTCTTCAAATGGACAGAAAAGCTCAGAATATTATATTCATACATAATTATCCTTAGTATAAAATTTGAGCGATGCTGGTGTTGTCTTTACAAAAACATAGTAACCTACACTTTACAAAAATTTCCACCTACTTAACCTTAAGAATAATGGTTACACCATTTGCATCTTTAATTTTACTTTAAATAATTTTTTAACTTAATCTTTAGATAAACAGACAGATTTTTACCTATTAAAGGCTGAAAGCCATTCATTTATATGGATTACTAGTTAAATAACAAATACTCAAACAGGCTAACAGGCTATAAATAAATTAACTTGTATCAATATTTACATGTTTGATTGATTAATGCATGCCTCTCAGAATGGATATCTAAAATATATTTGAACACTTTAGAAATAATCTCGATATGTTAACATGATTTTAATCTCCATTAACATTGATTAGTACACAAATTATATATGAAGATGATATGTTTGCCATTGCTTTATTTACTTTGACACATCCCTTATCCTTAATAGCTAGGTCTATAATAAATTCGCATGTGACGTACTGGTACACAATACATGCAAGTCAAAATAAAGAACACTATGATAATCAAGACAAACATACTACATTTCTCGATGAACTAATCAACAAGTTTCAAATTTATAACATTCTACAACAATTTCTACCTCCAAGTAGATGGCCTCTTCTGATATCAATATCATTTAAGCTGGAATATAATTGATATAATGCCATTTCTAAACAATCAATCAATCAAGTAGCTCTTTGTATAGCGCATCTAAGCAATGTCTCAGAAGTGCTAAAGGAAAGAAATAATCGAAATCAACTCCAATTATAATCAATGATTCAACACGAACCGTCAGACTATCAGGCAGAAGAGTACAAACTTCTATATCTCAAAACTGTGAGATCTGTCAACTGCAGTCTAATAATTATAAACATTAGCGGGTCCGGGTATCAGTCAAGCCATTAGGCAGCAAAACTGACGTTAAATTCAGCTTTAGATGTCTAGTCTGAACATGAAAAAGCAGCGTGGAACTGAAACTTGCGAAAGTGCATCTTGCACACACTGGCTCTCCCTTTATTGAATGAGCATAACACAGACCAGGCCAACAACTAATATTATTATACCATGTATAGTGTATTATCTTGTAAAGTATAGAGATGCCTTAGCATGATATGCTCGATAAAGCATTAAACTTTAGAACAAAACAATACTGACCAAATCAAAGCCACCTGATATGATATAAGTGAATGAGGTAATTAATGATTAGAACCAATATTTAAACTCATTAAAACTTAAATAAATCATAAGATTTCACTCGCGTTTAAAATATCAACATTTAATCTATAACAGGCACAATATGTACAAGGCAGCAGCATTCAAGATCAGCAAAATAATAAAAGGCTAAATTAATGTCGAGTACCTACTTATTTTTATTTCTTTCATATTCATTAGAAAAATTAATGTATTGATATAGTTATGTATAGGGCTAGGGTAGGAATTAGGGTAAATCCGATGGAGCATGTCAATTTTTCATAAATAGCTCCATAGGCAGTGGCGTCCGTCCCCACATTTTTGATGCAATAAAATGGCTCAAAATTCACCACCACCGCGGTGTTCTCTCCTCCGTACCAATTTCGTTTCCCCCCCCCACAATATTCTTGCAATATAGTCTGAAATTCCCCCCCCCCCCAATTCTTTAGGTGGCACAAGTTGCATCAGTAGATAATGGAGATATGGAGTGGAAGCCTCTGTTCATAGGTGCTCGACAAATATTTATAGGATTAGAAAAGGCAATATTTCAAGGCCCCTACCAAAGAGATCACTAAATGGTCATAAGAATCGTAAAGCTGTAAAGCTAAGTTTAACGTCTGTTTCCGTATCAAAGGATACTATCAGAGACAGACCCGGCTGGGAATCGAACCCATGACCTCCTGCTTATCAGGCAAGCTTGCTATCGACTCGGCCATCAACCGGGACAAGATATGTATAAAATGTGTCATAAATTATCTGAAATGTTTATTCCATTTCATCATATAGAAATATAGATTTCTGTAGATCAGTGTGTCACTTATATCATGTTTTCAAAGAAATGACTTTGAGATCAAAAATTGTCTGCAACAAGCATCTGATGCTTCTTCATTAAGGAAATGTTGTGTTAAACAACTTAAACAGTGCAATTCCTTTCCAAAGTTATCAATTTAAAGGATATTCTGCTTTTAAGTTTCTGTGAAAAGTTCTGCATTATTGATGTGAATTTGTAATTTGTAGCAACAATGTCAATTGTCCGAGCAATATGATATGTTATTTTGAGCATCCTTTAAGAGCCTTGAGCTTGAATCATACAAAATTATAACATATAACTTTTTTATTATATTTATATTAAATTGTCACATCTGTCATGCATACAAAATTAAATATTATGATTATTTTTTATGCTAATATTATTATTATATGCTAATTTAAGTGTAATGTTATTTCATATTATAATATATAATATTTAATATTTAGCATCGCTTATGCAATGTAGGCCCCAACACAAAATTGCATAGGCTTAAATAATAGTATTTAAAATGATGCCACTTGGCCACTACCGTCATATTCATGTATTTACAATACAATACAGTTGGGATTTAACGTCCGGTTCCTAACCCGAAGGTGATGTCAGGGACAATTGAATAATTAATAATTGTATTTACTTTCCACGAGACAATCAACAGAGTGCGAAACATTTCATAACAATTAATTACCGTACATTAAAATTGTTCTTACAAGCAAAAGCATACAGCATAGAAAGGCAGCACACGAGGTACATAATATAATACAGTAATACCATAGATGTGTCAGAATACAACTAAAAACACACAACACTCTGAAATGCTAACTCAAATGCATACAAGCTGGCTCTTTACAGTATATTACAATCTTGCCATCCAACGATAATGTTAGAAATGTCAGGCTCTGCTGAAATAGCTTGTCAGATGCTAAAGGATATATATAGAAACTACAAAAAAATGTGAAATCTACATTCATGCACAGATGTCAGAATTATGTAACTAGCTATCATACACTTAAGTATGAGTGTTTCTTGGGCTCTATGTACAGTAACCCTGGCACACTAATGATATGTAAACACTAACAAACAATACAGTTTATTATGCATGTAACACAAACTTGATATTAAACTCGGATGCTACAGTGGATATGTTAATATAAACCTACATTACCTGACATTGCCAGCAGGTGAGGAACCAGACATTAAATCCTCATCGATTGATTGACTTATTTACACTACACAACAGATGGAGGCTAAAAAGACTTTATCATATAAGTTATGTGCACACTAATCAACTTGTTGGTCGATGGAGTGCTCATTTATGGGTATGAGAGCAGACTGCGAGCAGGAATATTTACCTTGGACCTGCAAATAGTCATTGCACTAGATAGCGAGAGAGGCAGTTCAACTAAGAGATGCTATACGAATATTTAAAAATATGGTACCGAATAAATATTGTATTACAGAAATAGATACCCTTAAATAGCTAATTAATTGTTTTACAAGAAAAATATACATCCATTAAGTACTGCTATCACCAATTATAGCTTCAGAATTCAGAACAACTAGTGCTTTCAAAAGTCCTATTTCTTTGTTTGAAGAAATATTCATTGACAATTTATTTATTTATACTGGTCATATGCTGCGGCTAGCAATCGAAAATCACTAGGCATTATCTACCCTTTGAAAAATAAAGTAACATTCATGGCAAGAAATGGTGAATCCAAGCTTTTGTATTGCGCCTCTTAAAAATGTTACGTTACGTTATGTTTCGTAATATGTGAAGCCCCCAAAACTCAAAGTGCTATAATAAATAATAACTTTAATTGAGTCTCTTCGCGCAGTGGCTAGCAGTCTTGATTGCTGATTAACAGGTGCACAAATGAAATCCTTGACTCGCCCATTGCTTATGTTTCTCCGGGATGCAAAAGCAGATGTTACAAATTAAGGCCTAAGATATTAGTCTTTATTGTTTGATGTACAGAACAATATATGTGTACAGTAAGAATTATATATTTACCTCATTAAGTCACGGTTAAGAAAAGAACTAGAGTAATACACCAGTTTCAACAATTATGTATCTGCTTTATCTCATTTCAAGGTCTATTATAAGTTTGAGACAAAATAATTAATTTACAATTCTAACACGCCAATCTCATTCTTGTACAAAAAGTAAAACTAATAATCGCACCTAATCTCAAAAAGCAGCAGTATATGAAACTGATATAATAAAATAACTCACTAAAAAGTTATAAAAATACAACTCGGCAATAAATCAAACAGCTGTTGAGCATTGAGATACTATTTTATACAAATGATGAGAAGCCGGGTAGGGGGGCTCGCGACCCGGCCCTATTGTTCAGCATTACCTGCCCCCTATCACCTAGACTATACCCATACTGACTACTATCAAGTTCACTATCGTCACGGTGATTCTCGGCGGCCGCCTCGTGAGATCGCTTCCAAGAGTTTGTCACGTTACCATTAGCGTAGTGATTAGGAAACGCTGGTCGCTCACTCTCAGTTTCAGATCTCATCGTACTGACGTCAGAAGCTTTCTCCGACAGACTGCTGCTGTCATCCGCGAATGATTTAGACTCGTCTGACTCCGAGAAACCACCAACAGCCCCCTCATCGTAGTTAACAGCCCCCGGGCTGGGCCGCGGAGGCATTCGAGGGGCAGTGAGGGTGCTCGTGCGAGAGGGAACCCCGTGGGAGGGAGGATGGGTGGAACGGGAAGATTGTCTGAGAGATTCTTGTGGAGGTCTTTGCCAGGATCGGCTGCTGTCGTAGTAAGACGGAGCAGGAAAGACTGGAGTGGAGGAATCTCCAGATCTCGTGGGAGTCGGGGGTCCATCGGGGCCAAACCCTGCGACCTCGTTGAGTTGTACGATCGTTTTAGCCAATCTCTTATCTCTCTCCGCTGCTCTATATCGTCTGCCCGTTATACACAGGATAAATATTACGACGAGAATTATAATGATACTAGCTAGAGCGATGATGACGAGAAACCACCATCTTTGATAGAAAGGTTTATCGAGCGACGCTAAAACTTCTGCTGTATGTACGACAACTGACGGGTCGCTAGGCTGACCTATGCCGTAACGATTTATAGCGATGACACGAAACTGATAGTCAATGGAAGGTCTGATTGAGATGATTCTTACCTCAGCCGATGTTTCAGGAGTTTGAGTTGTTAGCGCTGTCATCCAACTTTTTTCATCCTGAGCTTTCATCTGGACGATGTACCCGGATATCGGTGCATCGCCGCTCTTACCGGCCAGCCACGTTAGGTACACTGACACAGAACCAAGAACACAAACAGGCTCACCCGGGGGTCCCGGGGTACCGGGCTGGGGGCCCACAGTGACGTCAGCAGAGACCGCTGGACCCCAGTCTATCGATGTACGAGCTCTCACGGAGAATGTGTATCGCATGCCCTCGATAAGACTGTTCGTGTCGCAATACGTTACGTTAGGAGAGATCTGAACGCTAACCGATTGGCTGATACCGTCCACCAATGAGCCTTGTTTATAAGATACTTCATACAGCTGAATGATACCGTTAGGTGATAAGGGTAGATTCCACGAAGCATTGACTTCTGTAGTACTAACAACTATCAATGTAAAATTACTAGGAGCACTAGGTATAGATTCTTTAGTCCACATTGTTATGGGTTGTGATATGTTGGGCCCATCACCTGCTGCATTGTAGGCCAGTAGACTCAGTGTATGTTGAGTGAATGGTTGTAGCTGAGTTATTGTGTAGGATTTTAACGAAGGAGGTAAAACACGAGATTCATTGTCCCAATAAATACGATATCCTAATATATCACCATTAGTATCACCCGGTGCAGGGGGCTCCCATGCTATCGCTATCTCTTGTGCTGTGGTGTTTAACACTCTAACAGAACGAACGGGCCCGGTTGGAACAATCTCCATGTAGAATTGTATCAACAAACCGAATGGACTCTGACCTTGATTGTTTACAGTACTCGCTTGTACCTCATAAGTATGAAACAGTTGTAAACCATCAATAACACAATTAGTGTTCGGCCACGCCACAGTCACACTACGCCAATCACCGGCACCTACCTCTCGGTACTGTACCATGTGAGCCGTTAGAGCGCCATTCCATGTAGCCATATCAGCCACACTCCATGATACCCGAGAAGAGGTTGCAGTGATAGGCACGACGGTGAGACTACCAGGAGGCTCATCAGGTGGCGCCGGTTGGGTCCTAACCTCATCTGAGGACGGTCCATACTGGCTGCTTCCTACGTCATTCCAAGCCGCAACCCTGAACATATATCCCCGATCTGGTGCAAGTCCAGTTACATTATATGACGTAACTGATGCTGGAATGAAATCAGGAACATCGATAAAATTTCCAGTTTGTCGTTTTGATATACTCGTCCCCGAGGCTTGTTGATATTGGATTGTATAGTTTCTGATTGGCCCATACCCGTCGGCTCCAGGGAGCCAGTTGATAACAATCCAGCGGGGTCCCTTCTGTGAGCCACCAATATTTGGCTTGCTGGGGGGATCTGGGGCCTGTCTGTATAACACTGTATACACATCTAGAACCATTGCCTGACCCCAGCCTAGTCGTGTACCCGCTGCTATAGAAAACCTGTAGTATGTGTTACGTGTCAAGCCAGATACGCTATAACGTCTAGCAGTGGAATTTAGAGTATCATTTCTCAGGAAAGTCGTGTCTGAGCTCAGTCGATAGGCAACTCGGTAGCCTGTGATGATGCCATTGGGTTCACTCGGTACATCCCATACTAACGTCGCTGACGTCTCTGTCACCTAAAAAAATAATATGGCACTGTACTCAGTGTACAGGTTAGTTCAATAACGGAGTAAATAATAACAACAATAGTAACAGAAATAATTAAATTCAAAGTGGTGGCACACAATTTCTCATGCGAAAGCATAATAAGTTCTAATATATCGATGCAAGTAAAATTAAACATTATGAATTACAAAAGTAACGAACTCCTGCAAAATTTTATAAATATTGTTATTAGTCTGAGCATTTAAATGGATTCACAGTTTTCTTACAGCCAGAAGTCAAAAGGTGCTACTGAACAGTAAATTTTTGCTGGAAAGCTTGACTGTGGAATTCCACAAGATTCTATACTCAGACCTCTACTCCTCTTCATGTACAGAACCACTGCAGTTCTCTTGACTAAAATTTGTGTGATTTCCATTGGACTCTCCCAAGTCAGAATGCATCAACTCCACTTGATGACGTTATGAGAAAAATAGTAAATTGACATGATGAACAATGAAGATAACGTTTTTTATTATAAAATATATTTTCATCCAGCATAGATAGAAAAATGTGGATTTTTGCATTATGTAGAGGACTGCTAATATAAAAAATGGCCGTCTCACCTTAAAAACTTCAAAAAGTGAAGTTAATGCTTTCTGGCCGCATTGTAAATTTATACCTGCCTGAGGCAGTTTGGTGTTGCTTTTCATGGCATCCGTATTCATTAACAATCACTTCTTAACAAAGACTAATAAGTAGTACTAGTAGTCTTTACTGGCAATTCACATCACTCTATTGACTCACTTTAAATTTATAGAAATAAATATATGAATAAATAAAATAAAATGAAATAAATAAATGAAATAAACAAATAAATAAGAAGTCTGTACCTCAGGAAAGTAGACCATCGTGGGAGAACCAGGAAGATCTTCCAGGGTCCTCACAACAACCACAGGACTGCTCAGCACTCCATCCCCCACACTGGTGTAACCCAGAACCTGAACTTCATAAACCACGTACTTGCGCAGATCTGTTAACTCAACCGTCGTCAGATTCAACCCTCCCTCCACCGTCACAACTTTACCTGAAGAACTTGTCGACTTCTCGTGGTATGCGATACGATACCCGAGTATATTTCCATTACGATACGCCTCAGCGATGGGATTCCAGGAAACCATGACACTGGTGGAAGTCACGGCAGAAACGGTGACATTGTTGGGCCCAAGTGATGGAGTGGATTCACGAGTTCTCTGTTTGACTACTGCAGAATATTCCGATGAGCCGACATCATTGACAGCAGCAACTCTAACATCATACTCTATCCACGCAGACAGTTGACCTATATCGCAATAAGCAGCAAACTGGTCAGCAACAGACTGCACGAAGGAAAATACTGTGTCGCTAGACCGTTTCCACTGAACGCTGTATAGCCGCCCGGCTCCGTTCCACTGAAAATCCAACAGAGGGGTCCATTGGACCCTTAAAGCCGTTTCATTTATAGCTCTAACGATGAGACCTGGAGGTGGAATAGAAGGAAGAGTAGGCAAAGTATAAAACCACCTGGTTGGATCGCTCGGGTCACTGCGACCTGCTGCGTTCTCAGCGGTTATTCTCAATCGATAAGATCGGTAGGGAGTTAAATTCTGAACGGTTATCTCACGAGCGTCAGGTGCATAGATTCTATCAACTTCCACCCAAGCACTGCTGGAATCGTTGTCTGTCTGTCCTTCAACTATCCACAGTGATATAGAAGTATAGCCGTCAAAACCGGGTTGAAAGCGGATATTGGCAGACGTAGCGGCAACATTAGCGATGCTTAAACCGGTTGGTGAGCCAGGCAACTCCGGCGTGACCCCGGATTTTACATCAGCCGATATCGACTGACCTTGACCGATGCGAGTATAGGCAGCAACTGACACGGTGTATACCGTTGAAGCCGTTAACCCAGTGATGGTACAATTAGTTGCATTGGCTGTCAATTTAATAGTATTCGTCCTACTGCTTTTACTCTCTCCATATGTAATATTATAACCCAGTAGAATGCCATTCATCATTGCAGGCGGTTGCCAAACAACAACCAAAGATGTGTCCATTACTGACGCAAAACTGAGACCGGCTATTGCATCAGGAACATCTTCCAGTGTTCTAACGTCAGCACTTGAACTGCCCGGACCGTCTCCTTGTGATGTGAAACAAGTTATAACGATCGAGTACTGGGTGTATTTGAGTAAACCAGCTAAAACAGTATTCTGAACATCTAACAGATTTGAAATGTTCGATGGGACTGTAATCACGGCTGGTATTATATTTCTGATATCACCGCCTGAACTTTGATACACAGTAATGTGATAGCCCTGATTGATCCCATTGATATATTGGGAGTCCGGCGGCAACCAGGTAATATTTACTGCAGTAGATGACACGGCTTTAACCGCTACGTTACGTGGACTAGCCATGGGTTTACCCTCCATTGTCCTAGCATAGACTGGGTCACTGAACACACCTATGCCCTTACGATTATATGCCGCAAGGGTTATTTCATACTCTTGAAAGATTATCAGACCACGTATTTCATATGTGAAGCCGTAACTAACAGCTGCAGCATTCGACACATTCTCAAGTTGAGCAGTGGATTCTGGATAGCGTGATAGCCGATACTGAATAATGTATCCAAGGATATCGCCGTTCCACTTCAGAACATCCGGTGGCTCCCACATTATAATTACCGAACTGTTAGAGCGGGGGCTGCCCACAATACCTCGCGGGGGACCGCTCGGGGGCTGATCCGGTATCCCA
>JAQFZF010000899.1:0-15499 GCA_034695365.1 Enchytraeus norvegicus | reverse complement strand
TAAACCCTTCAGAAAGGATTACTTTGAAGGAAGCCATGCAACATCCATGGATCACTGAAGGTAATCTACTAATCTAATAATGATAATTATTCAACTTTGCTTCGATAAGGCCCCTGAGTAAAGCTTACGTCAATGTAAAGGAATTATCCATATCTGGAGCACTATGTCAATCTACATAATTATGCATACTGTCAAATTATCAGGCTTCCGTAGGTCAATAATTCTGTTTTCTGCGATTGGTTCGTTAAAATTCACACTTGTAGAGATCTAGGCTGCCAAAGCGGTTGTGGCCTTTAGTTACAGGGACACTAGACTCTTCATTATCCATTTAGTGCTATAGTGGCATTTTGCATAGAGCGGCACTTATTAATATACTTATTGATTGATTGATTGATTCATCGACATAGTATTATTGTATCGCTGTACCTGCCTGTAGGTAAGACGAAGCCGCTTCATCGTGTCCCATACCCCAACAGACTCCAAACAACTGACCTTCTACAGAGCGTCATCAAGCACATGACCACAAAGCTGGACTTCAGACCGGGTGATGTCCACCGGCTGGTCACCGCCAATGCTCCGTGTGGAGCCACGGCCATCTACCACCTTCTCGTACAGCGGCTGCACAGGCATCAGGAGGAACACGGGGCAGAGGAAGTTGGATCCAGAAGCCTGGCTGTCAATACTCCTGGGTTAAACGACGATATTGATATGGATGATACTGGCAGATTACGTCGAGGGGTAAGTTGTCAATCACAATACACAAGGATTTAACGACTGTTTCATCACTCAAGTATGATATGAGTGACGGACCGACTGGGACACTGAATAACGATAAGTCATATGATAAAATATTTCTTGATATCTTTCATAATGCAGCAATCTAGCATTAAACTTACAGAGCAAACATTATTATCTACAATAATCAATACAATACAAATAAACATAGTAGGCTACCATACTAAACAAGAAATAGAGTTAGAAATCTAGCCCAGAAATTATTTAAAGAAGCTAAAACTCTCAAGCAATTATTTTTAGTTTCGCGGCAGAAAATCCACATCAATGACCTGGGATTCGAACCGGAAACCTAAAAACCGGATTCAGACGCTCAAGTAACGGCACGGCGCCTTTGGCTCAGCCAGGTTCCGTTATTTACATCATCCTTTCACTGTGCCAACAGTACTTCATAATTATAAATTCTATATTATATCTTCCGAGTCGTATATGGCGGAATAAGTGCCATTTTCGAAAAGAAGTACTTTCTTCCGATTAAATGTTTCTAAGATTAGAATTAAGTCACGTGTTTGTTTTACACGCGACTTAATTCTAATCTTAGAAACATTTTGATGTGAAATTGATTGATGTGAAAACCTTGGAGCACTAGGCAAGTGGAAGGCGCCAGAAGGCTTGCTAATTAAAATAATGAGCCCTGCAGATTTAGATCTATTGTACGTGCGGAATTTAATTTAGACACTTTTGAACGTCAGAAAACAGTGGAGAGTAGGAATTAGTGGAGAAAGCGAATGAGGTAAATAAATTACTAGGGGAACAAGGAGATGTGAACTACAGTGAGAGAGAGAGAGAAAGAGAGAGAGAGAGAGAAAAGAGACAAAGAGAGAAAGGAAGGGAGGGAGGAAAAGCTGAATTACGGTGTACGAGTACAAAATTAAGAATTAAAGAATAGAAAAAGTAAACAGTCATAGTGAGAAATCGAGTAAAGAGTGATGAGAAGAATTAATAAAGAGTGAGAGATAATATTAATACAAGTTTAAAGTCCATTTCCTCTTCCAAGGATGATGCCAGGTACGTACTACGTCACTAAGAGATAAGAGATAGTGTGAGATAGAGTGAGATTGTGCGACCAATACAATAACTTAAATTATTTAATCAATAACTTTCTTGTTTTGAAAGATATCCGATTGAAATGTGCTGGTATTGGCTAGAATGGATTGTTCCATATTTTTAGTAAATTTCGCAGGAATCGGCTTTAAAAGAGGGCTCAAATTAAAGAAACAGAGTATAGATAATGATAATTCCAGCTTGGCCACACTGTCACACACCCACTGCGTACGGACAACTCTCCAGATTCTACATTTTTCAAGATAATTATATTATTGATCAAAATGTGTGGGAACATGTCAAATTGGCAGACTTCGCCCGGTTCCAAACGGCGAATGAATTGGTAATTCCTTTCTGAAATTATTCACATTATTGTGGGGGGACGTTTTTTAGACGGGGTGTAGAAATAGAAGGAAGGACATAAAAATTAACAACCTGATAGTATTACAGATAGGTTACAGTAATGGCGAAATAATGAATGACGACTTCTTGAGAGCTCAGATTAATGAGAGGTGAAATTAACGAGAACAACTGAAACATGGGGACACCAGAAACATCAGTGGGTTGAACATTGTGTCATGAAATCAGACAATTTTAATAAGTTCTATGAGTTCTAGTTCTATGATATGTCTCTATTTCTGTCTAATAGGACTATAAATATTGGCGAGCTTAATAAGAGTTGATTATAGAGGACACATTTAAATAGATACAGAGACAATACTTGATTAAAGTAGTCTTTCTAATGACCTTGTCCTTGACAGAATAGTGATTGTCTACAAGCGCCGTATTTCGATTATAATCCACAATGTTGGACATTTGTTTTAGTGCTGATCGGTTTGGTTCTCATAGTGCTCGATGTTGTCATGTATGGTGGTAGCACTCTAATTGCGTTGTTGTTGTTGTTGCCTATGTCTGTAATGCATACATGTACACTTGCATACCACATAATATATACAATGCAATACAGTCATGAAGGAGCCTAATATTGTGTTGAGTTTGAAAGAATCACCAAAGCCTGGGTTTGATCACAGACAACTGCACGAGTTGGCAGTAGTCGACTAACTAAAAAAATAGCAAATGCAACGAAAACTCATCTCAGAGATCAATTTCCCTTATAAAGTTATTGTATGATATAGGCAAGACATAATTAGTGAGATCAATAATTATATATTTACATTAACATATAGGCCTATGGTTTTATCGCTGATTTGCACATTTCTAAAATGATCACTGTAGTAGTAAAAATAGTAATCGCTATTGAGATTTAGTTAAGAGTGTGCTATAGTAAAAGAAGCTGATCGATTGATTGATAATAATATAATTTCTTTAATGCGGATTTGATTATTAAATGAATCAAATTGTAGGCAATTCGAGATCTCAATGTAAAAAGCGTCACCCAATGATATAAATAAGTAATTCTTATTTCATATTCCCATAAATTCATAGTCCCTGACATCGCCTTCGGGTGAGGAACCGAACATTAAATTCTCATTGTATTGTATTGAATATTACAGGGCAGTAATAGAGTCACCGGTAAGAGAAGCAAACCCGTAGAACATATCGAAGAAAATTCCCACCTGGACAGACTCAGACGTAGAGCTCCAAGGCGCAGCATCAGCGACGAGTTTGCTGCAAAGATCAACTTTGAGTCTCTTCGGGTTGGGGAGACCTCGATCTGTAACTCTCCCGCCAACAGCAGATCCCCTTCGAGAAGTAGGGTAGATCAGAGGGGTGCAGTCTCTCCAAGGGCTATCAGAGGTCCTTCAAACACTGAGGCGCGCTCGTCCAACCACCAAACAGTTAGTTATTTATCTATTTTAAAGAACATATATTGCAAAAATAAGCATTTTGAACATGCAGACTAACTATAATAATGGCTTGTCATTATTATAGTTAGTCATTTTAATTCTATCGTTATTATTGTTCAACAAACAAAGCCCAAGATTACTTTACAGCTATATAAAGTCTCAGTTTAATCAAATTTAGCCAGCCAATATTTGGGTATTTTGATAATCTCAGACTGAAAAATATATAATATAGCTTGGTAAGGGTTTATCTTTTATCGTTTTATCTTTCATTCATCTGTCTCTCTCATTCATTCATTCCATTCATTCATTCATTCGTTCGGAGGGTTCGGTCCTCCATTTATCGTTCTCAGTATCCATATCATCAATTGATGCTGTTAGTATGACCATGATATTGAGGCGGATTAAAATAATTACAACACGTCCACATTGTTTAGGTATTGGATGATGACCTAGCCACAGACTCCGTCATCCAACAGAGAATACAGGATGATGATGACGTCATAAAGTGCGCAGTAAAGTTTCCTTCTCTGCTTGACGTTAGAAGTCCATCGCCTGTGTCACATGAAGAAGTGGATCCAGGAACGGTCACATGCAACGATGCAAAAAGTAACAGTGATAACATTGTTAACACAACTGAAAAACTTATGATCAAGCGAGGAACAAAACTCACCAGCAATAATTGTCAGTCGCCGTCTCATCTTAGAGCAAATGATCAGGTAGACTATTTTTAGACTATTTTTAGTCATCATTTACAAACGCAAAATATTCAATAATTATAAAACAATGAATAACTTCATTATTCAATTAATCATAGCATATCATATAGTATCATTATCTTCTTATATATGCCAATTATATAATACTATTAGTGAACTTAGGCTACTTAAACATGCTCTGGGTGATAAACGACCCTGGGCAAAAAGTAAGAGAAAATATATTTTATTGCGTTGAAAAATAAGCATAGATAAAATATACAGTATAGTTAAATATGATTATAAAATATAGTATAGGCCTGTGAAGTATTTGAGTTAGCCTATAACCTATCATTAAATTTAAAACGTTATTTATCAACAAAAATGTTGAAGCGAATATTTAATAAAAGACTAAAACAGAATTTAACGTCAATTTCGCGTCCGAATGGTTGCATCAGTAACGGGTAAGAAATCGGATTCAAATCGTGCTCCTATGAAACCCGATTCAGAAGCTTAACTAACATCTTCATTGGCCCATCCTCATGGCTAATCCTCCAAAATGTCATGCGCAACAGTCGACACAAACCAGCCGACACGCTAACCACTGAGCCATGGAGACGTACTACCGTTTACTGTAGCTAGCTAACCTATTTAAGCGTAATAATATCTGCTAATATTACTATTTAATTAAAATAAATTATCTTAATTTGCAAGTATAAATCTAAACACTACTATAACTAACTGTAGTACATTTTTTAGTATAAAGCATTTAATTTTAACTTGTTTTGTGTTAAACTAGGTTGCAGAGGATAAACTTGATGTATTGAGCTTGAAAGGCTACAGTCGGAAAAATTCCCAGTCTCCAATAAATATAATCAAGTCACCGATCTTGTCAAGACACACCATTGGATACAATCAGCAAGACAAACCAGGTTTGTATGTCCTATGTTTAGACATATTATTTAATTAAGGCTCAAGCCGAATTTAACGTCAGTTTCACGGTCTGGCGGCTGCATCAGTAACGAGCGGGCCCTGGAATTGGAGCCGTGAACCAATAGAACCCGTTATTATGGCTCATAATCATTTGTAGGCATACTTAATATTTTTCTGCCAATTACAGGTCTATAGGTACGAGAATTACTGATTGGTTTGGTCTAAACTCTAGACTAGCACATTGGTTGTGGCTTATGGTTGCTAAAGTAGTGGACTCTCCATTGTTTCTTCAGTTATCGCTGGATTTGTGCATACAGCAGGGCTTTATAAAATATAGCCTACTTCGGCCTATTGATGGATTGATTTGTTTCTCAATGATTTAGTGATAGCATAGCGGCTTCTTAAACCAAAGGTCAAGAGTACAAAATCGTTTTTCCGTCGGGTTGCGACCTTCTGTAATCAGCTTTAATCTTTATTGTTAAAAGTAGTTTCTGCGATAAATACCTAAACACATCGTGTAAAAATGTATACATTGGACCTGCCATCAAACGGTGAATTGGATTATTCATAATTGAAATTTAGTACAAACGAAATTAATCCAAATTGGCATACGGTAGGCTACTTTCTTTTATGAACTCTCTCATTCTTTTTCTTTAACCTTTAAATTTATTTTCTTGCATATCATGAATATACCTGCGGGTAATAATGAAATCATCATTAGATAGGCTATATGTTATAAAATATGTAACATTGTGTCGATTTCAGATAACATGAAGGTGTGCCAGAACTCCACTGAAACAACCGGTTTTCCAACCTTGGATACCTACATCCTGGTTAATGGAGCAAGGAGGTTCTCTCCACTTCTCGGAAGAGAATGTGATTCTCCTAATCTCTTGCAACAACGACAACAACCCAAGCAACAGAAGCAGCAACAACGGCAACCAACAAAGACTGCAGTGACCAAAATTTCACGCAGCTATCCAATGAAATCTGGCATCGAAAATTCTGATCTAAATGGGGTTGGTGTTTTCATTTTTCTCTACCAGCAACATGCTTTTGTTGCAGAGTAGGCCTGAATTAATTAATTAATTAATTCGTTCTGCGTATTCCTGATTCTTCATATTTCTGTTTGGTCAAATAATAATAATTTTAAATAAGTATTCAAATAGTGTTGGATCCGGCAAACATAAGAATAAACCAACCGAAAGCTGCACGTGTTTCGTAGAAGCCGACTAAACCAGTCACTGGTTAAGGGGACCCCTCAGAAACAAAAATTGCTTCCACGGAAATATGATATAAATTTGTATGCCATGGATCTACCGTTAGGCAGTGTACTGAGAGAGAAAGAGAGAGAGGGAGAGAGAGAGAGAGAGTCAAATAATGCTCACCCAATAGTGTGCCTATGTAGGTCGCAAATAGAGCAGGAAACTTATGAATAGATTGACAGAAAACTGCACGTGTTCGTAAGAGACAAGTAGTGCAGAAACTGAAGAATGCAATGTCGCATCAGAGTCTTTTGATGCAATCTTCATTAATGGATGCACCGACGGATTAGGCTGCTCATAAAAGAGAGCAACAATGATAAATGTATTTATCATTGACCTACAACTATCAAAATAGAGAATAGATTTCAATAATATTTTTTATTATATATTTTGTGACTTTGATTTGTTTTTAACAGGTCGGTAATGACAAATCGCTCACTAAACCCCGCCCTCCATTCAGAACTAGTAAATCTGTGGACGGAATACTGTACACAAGGGATAGCTTGGACAATCTACTTCAGTCCCCAGAGGAAGGCAAGACTTTCCACAAAAGATCTCATAGAAATAAGCAGACAGTAGTCCATAAATCACCTCAAGGTCGATCTATGGCTGGTAACGTCAGATCTCATAACGAAGGGCAGGTTACATTATCACCCATGCGCCACATTGGTCCTATTAATTCTGGTCCTAAGAATGGTCCCCTGGATTCTGGTCCAGTAAATATTGGTCAAATAAACAATGGTCCAGTAAACATGGGTCCAGTAAATTCACCTACATTGAACAACGGCCATACTACTTCAACTACAGTGAGCAACGGTCCAATTTGCATTGAAGGTTCAGACGTCACAAGCAATAGTAAAAAGAAGAATAGAATTCTTTCAAAGAAAGGATCCATTCTTTCTTTTAAATTCATAACGAGACGTGGAGTCAGCATAGACAATACAGCGCCACAACAATCCAAGCAACAGCTCATCAATCAACAACTGCAGCAACCGAAACTTGTGGAAAAATCTGTCGTAGGAAAAAGCGGACCTAAAGCAAATAATTCCAGTCGCGCGAAGATGCTGAAGCGATTTTCCAGTTGGAATCAGTTCGAAAACACCCCACCATGTGATGACAAGAATTCTCCTGTCAGGAATTCCATGTGGAACAAGAAATCCTAGGTCTTAATTTTAACAAACGAACTTGCACTCTTTCATATCTTGAATTCTCTTCTGTCTGTGCATTGGCAAGCGTGTTATGGTGGTAATGAACTGATTGCAGTTGCATAGTTTGCTTGAGACGTCCCTGACATAACTTTCTGGTGAAGACGAACCGGTCGTCGGATGCGGGACACTAGCGAAGAGACCAACCGACAACTCCACGTGCTTCGTAAGAGCCGAGTAACGCAGATACTGAGGAAAGCAATGGGTGGACATCTCATAGCTAACCATTATTTATTTCGTTCTATGGATCATTTTAGCTGTGGACCTTATGGTAAAGTCTAGGTGATGGTACCAACTTGCTAAATTGATCAATGATAATGTAGAATTTGTGTTGAAATCTCGACCCGTTATTTTTACTACTGACCTTTATCTTGACTGTAATTAGGCTACTTGAGTTACTGTTCATCTGTCGCTTGGATCCATGAACTGACCGACACTGATGACAGCCGCAAATAATTGAACTTTACAGTTGTAAGTGATACTATGAAAATAGCAGTTTCTTGAAAAGAGTGTGGGTTGGAAAGGATCAACAACATAGGTTTTCCAATCGGTATGTATAAGCTGACGTGCTATATATATGTAGTCTTATTATATAAGACTTTGTTTTAATTCTTTAGATGTTAAACAACCTTCTACAAGATTGTTTTATTCCCGTTTCATACAATGTCATGTGATTTGTGTAGCTTATCAAGTTTTCCTAGATATGTGATCATGTGAATGTGAGCAATTAAAAACAATCTCGTCAGTTCGCTATTTAACAGAATTGATGTTTAACATTTAACATCAATTCATAATTGGAAGAAGAAAGACGTAGATACACTGTGGTGATCTTTCTTCCGATTTTGCCACCATCGCTTTGAAGTTCCAGATATCGTCGCCAGAAACGTACGTTAAACCGTTATTGTATTCTACTGAACCGATGAGGGATTGAGACCACGCCAGATATCAATATACTAAATCTGCCATCTGGTAAGCTAATTACGAGTTTGGCTTTCTCGTCAGGTGGCAAGCTTAATCGGACGATATGGAAATCATGTCTCTCTCTCTCTCTATAGTGCACTGCAAAAAATGGCAAGTCCAAGGTACATATTCGGAAACACAGTGTGCTATCACCCTCACCAATGAGCACCCCATCGATCATCAAGATGATCCTGGGCATCAAAAAGGCCACGCCTATATCAAACCCAAAATGTAACCTTTTTTCTTGGGAATATATATTCTGACTTCCGAGGTGGTTTCCCGTTGCACTCCTCAGTATGAAAATATATGCGTTAGTTGACTTTTATGAAACATGTGCATTTTCAGTTGGTCTATTCTCAAGTTTCCCGGATCCAAAACGGGCACATATAGGTCTACACTCTACAGACTCTATTGGAAAGATAATTCTCATAATTATGCGTTAAAAATCTCAACAACAGCTGGACAAGGTTGTTCAAATACTGGTCATACTTGTTAGTGACCTTATATTTTATTTTGCATAACAGTATTATATAAATTCTTAACTACTACACAGTATCAATATAATTATAGCATACTTGACAGTCATCTCTGAAATATCAACAAATGTTTTCCATCATATGCCTTACGTAAACAATATCTACAAAGAATTTAAGCCTAATAAATTATCGTATTTATTATGCGTCAATGCGAATCAATCAATCAATGCGAATTTGACGTCTGTTTCATCATCTTGCGAAGACATCAGTGTCACATCAAGAATGCTATTCTTGATCTCCATGGGTCATAAACATGCACACACACTCAGCACACATACACACACACAAACATATACACACGAAGACACACACACACACACAGGCCTGCCCACGCCGAGAGCAGCAGGTAAGCGGACTAAAGAGTACTTTATGGGCAGTGGTCAAAGTGAGCCGGAACGCACCGGAACGTCGTTCCGGCTGCTCTGCCGAGCTTTCCGGCTCGTCTGTCTAGCGTTCCGGTAGGCTTGTCGAGCGTTCCAGGTCCTCTGAGAAGAGTTTCGGATGCTACAAGTGCAATTCTGCCTCCTCTTGTATTGAATACATTATACATATAGAATCGTAATTTGTCTGACTGGGTGTTTAAAAGTGGCGTTCCGCCGAATTCTAATCACTTAGACCACTGCTTATGGGGGTGACAAGCGGTCGAGGGAATTCAGTTTTCAGTCTATTCTGCAACTGCAATACAAGCAAAATATACAATACAAACATCATGGACGTCTCCTGCATCTCCAACAATATTTGAACTACTTTTTGCAAATATTCTGCCTAGTAAAGTTAATAATTTCATACAAATCTAAGGAGATAGTAGGCTGCCAGTCCAGATTACGAGTAAATCAATGAAATTCTAAATAAGAAATCTCCGGACAAAATAGCTACAATATACTATCCTATGAGAAAATTCTCGTGACTCGCCGAAACAGAAGATAAACATAGATATACAGCTTTCATCATGCATCAAATGTATGTTTATACCTAATAAAAACAATTAGAACTTTAACGAGCCATCAATAACGTAAGAAATATTCTACCACATGTGGCAAGAAATACCAACAATAAACAAATTCGGAACAACTGTTACTCAATTAGTACAACAATTATAGCGATTGTAAATCCCTACCATAACAACATTGTTACATTGTTCATTAAAACTTTCAAATGAATATCTGTGTTCAACAATTACTAACAATGGTAAGCCTAATAGAAAAGTACATAAATAACAGTATTAAATATAGACAAATAATGTAGCAAAATAAATATCATCTTCCTCGATAAGAACATATCTTCAAAGCTCTATTCAGCAAAAATAATAATTATTGAAAATACCTAAAGATATGAAATATACTGCAATGCACATGCAAAATAAATATGCGAAGATATAGAATTAATACAGAGCTAGAGATTTCATAAGACCAACATTGTTGCGAACACCGGCACAACTTTATTTTATATTCACAACAGATTCTACGAATTTGACACATTTGTTAAATTAAGCAGCATTATAAACTATTTTGATATGCAGTGGAGTAATGGTTAAAGTGCTGCGCTGGCATTGCAGGGGTCGTGGGCTCCATTCTGGGAGTAGTTTCAAATTGTGCGCTTCTGAGCCCACTTAGCCCTAATGAGTACACTGGTATACAATGACGGCAAGATAAGGTATTATTTTAATTAATAATAACGAGGATATGGGTCAGGAACATCAGATGCTTGTTTAAGATCCATTTCACGCTATAAGCAGAGATCAATGATCCCAGTTGTATGTCCAAGACATTACTCTCTGATCGGCTCTACCGGGAGCTGAACCCCGGACGTCATGTTGGAAAGTCCAAGACACTACCACTAAGCCAGAGAGACAATACAATGATTATAATATAATGATGTAAGCAACAGTGCACAGTCTGACGTACAATTCCATAGTATTTGACATATCTGTGACAAGTGGCGACATCACCCTCGGATCTATGACAATTGTCATCAGCGTGCTGTATTGCTTAATTGGTTATCAGCTCCCATGGCAATATACTCTGTTCTGAGTATGACATAATAACTATGTTATAAGTCCGATAAAACCAGACATAAGATAAATATGGTTGCCTAGCACCAACAATCCAAGAGATACAGAATACAGTTCTAATAAAAAAAAACAGATCTAAATTAGAAACAACAAAATAAAATATCTATCATATCATAAACAAGGAATACATTAAACTGTATCAATAAGACTATTAGACTAGTAAGACAGTGTTCAGATTTATACAACAGAATATAATAAATACATTTCATAACAGACAATACAACAATTTTTACTCAAGAGCACCAAAAATTACCCCAATATAGTCTTTAGCATATCAAAAATGCATAAATAATGTGCATACTTGTAAATGAGTAATCGAATCAGAACAACATTCACAGCTCTGCAGGAACTACAAATATAAAAGGAAGGCTTACAACTGTATAACAATTGGCACATTGATATTCTCATATACTACATATTATTCTCATTTGGAAATGCACAACATGAATGAATTTAAAGAAAACAAAATAAATGTAGTGAATATAGTGTAAAATTTGGTTGTTAAATTGTCAACATTGTCTGATCAAATAATGACTAAAAGGCACTAATCTATACTGAAGTACTCTCTCTCTCTCTCACACTCACTCTCTCGCTCTCTCTCTCATGCACTGCCAATTCAGTTGACAGATACAAGGCACTACTTAGTCTACTATCTGGCTCATAACTGAGCACATCATCGTCCATCATGCTGATTCAGGTGAAGTATTACACTAATCATTTTCTACAGCATTAGACCTAGCAACGGTGCCTGCCATCTCAGCTTCACAGCCAACAAATTCACCTGCCATTTCATTCTTAATATTTGTCTGCACAATGTCACAACCACTACTAACTACTGCACCTTCACTCTCGTAGGAACTTGTATCCAGACAATAATTTACAGAAGACCTTGGTTCAATGACGAAAGGATTGTCATAGCTGGCTGCAAAAGTCACTGTGCCAATAATTGGATTAGAGTTCCAACTATCAACAGCCGGAGTAGTTGAATTGTGCTCGTAATTGGTGGAGGTTGGCTGTAAAACCAAGCCTTTGCTTCCAGATATTTCCATTTTACCATCAAATTCAATCCCACCTTCTCTTGTAAGATAACCGCAGTCACTCGTGCTGCGAAAAATTCCTCTATGAATCTCATCCGACACCTCAGCCATATCCTGGAACCCAGTAAAGCGCGGGTAATCAACCAGCGGTACATAACCGGAGAATGCACGATCATAGGAGTACACATTGGAAGCACCGCCAGCCATCATGGCATGATCATTAGCTTGTGATAGAACCTGTCGCAACAGAGATAAGCCTGAACTACAGCTGCCAAACTGATTCCTCAATCCTTCATATATTCCTTCCCTCATTAGATGCAAAGAAACGTCATCATTTGAAATCCTTTGTTTTATACATTCAGCAGATGTATTCTGGTAAAGATTTCCGGTTGAAGTTGCATATACTGCTTTCAAGGGCTGCAGCACACATTCACTTCTATACGGCACATACCATTGTTGTGAAGAAGTAGGGCTAAGTAGAACAGAGGCAGGGGGCAAACGAATAGTCGGTTTAAATTCTGACTGGCTAGTTGGAATAAGAGGTTCACCAAATCCTTCATATACAGAATTTGAATTTCCATACTTAGCATTATTGTTCATCGGTAGACATTTCTCATTTACAGGCACAGGTGAATTATAATGTTGATTGCTGTACGTTCCATTATCAAAGCCATATTCATTCGGTATGCAGCTCGTCTGTGTATAACTGGTATCAATCGTGCCGGCATCACCGCCTCCCATACAAAAATACGGCGAAGCAGAATGTGTAGTCTGACCCATCGATCCATCATTTACAACATAGCCAACTCGCCGATCAGCAATAGGACTATCGTCTCCCGAGAACCTGTTCTTTCTTCTCATTCTTGAGCGCCTCTTCTCTACCAAACTCTCTCCGCCCATGGCCATGCGGTGGCAATAACTTCTCGTGGCCGCACTCGACTCGTTGATGATCCACCATGAACTCTTGCCTGCGCCATCGTTCTGAACTCTCATGAATCTTTGATGTAGTGACAGGTTGTGACGCACTGAGTTCTGCACAAAATATATAAAAGTATAAATACGGTGGATAATTATATATAGATTACTTTTTAAAAAACACTCTACTAAAACAACATGGGAACGGTACACAATAGGATCAACCAAATTTATATTCAAATTTCTATTTAGGCCTATGCAATCAAGACTAAAGATATTACTATACTCAAGTGAGTGTTACCTAAAAGATTTTTTTATTTTACTCTGTTACTCATTAGACATATTTACGTAGATTGAACAATGACAATTCTTCATGAACAAAATAACTTTCAAAATTTGCATACACCAAAGAGAAAGTGAAAGCCAAAATAGTGTTAGTCCATCAACTGAGGTAAGCAGCATAACAAGTAGGAAACAAATGAGTTTTGTTCAATCATGTAAGGTGACTAATGAATGAAATCTCTGTTGGATAAGAAAACAAATGTCAAATCTTTATTGTATAGCATAGTATTTGGAGCAAACCTTCCATCCGGCTGAATTGCTAGACCTGGACTTGTCCCTAAAGTATGGAACATTCCTAATCAACCAATCATAGATCTGTGAGAGAGTTAGCCTTCTCTCCGGAGCACTCTCAATCGCTCGGGCTATCAAATCTGCGTAAGACAAACATCCCCATGCATTACGTCGCGATAACGATTTCTTCATGTTGGCTTCTTCGTCTAAAGATTTCTCCGAGATATCACTACCACATGCATTGCTTCCATTTCTATGCTGGCAGATATTTTCTTCAACACTGGAATATACTTTGCATGCTTCTTCAAAACGGTTATTTTCTTCAACACTGGAATGTACTTTGTATGCTTCTTCCTTCAGTTCAACGCCAGTAGATAACATGGGTACATTCGTAATATAGTGGTTGCTATCTAATGTATGGGTTGGACTCCGCGGCTGAACCTCAACCAATCGAACAGAGGCCTCACCGAGTCCTAACTTCATTTTACCGATTTAACGGTTTTTAGTGACTAATAAATTTCAATTGCACTCTGCGACTGCACTGATGCTTTGTTAATTTCTGACTAATTATATGAATAGCTTCAATATATGTTTTATAATACAACCATGACCAGATTCATATAATGCACCTGAAATAGACATTACAGTTTTTTTTGCAACACATTAATATAACAAATTGTCAATTTTTAAATATGACCCTCCTTGGATCTTCAGTACGTTCGTGCCTTCTTGAATTTTTGTCATATCATTTATATCAACAAAATTTGTCAGTTAAGAGTAGAATTAGGGAAAGAGTTGTTGTTCCTGTGAGGGTTAGGCTAACTCAAACCCATACCAAACCCTAAGTGATCCTTATGTCGACATTTCATGCAAATGCAAATTCAATAGGGCACGATCTTAAATTCTTTTTAATCTAGCTGTAATAGCTGGGTTTATTTACATTAGCAGCAATGTGTGGCGTGACCCAACTGCTTGTTCATTGGCTAAGCTGCTTGGCAGTGCTAGGCTAATTATCCAATGGACAAGAAGCAGGTCGCTTAGCATAGAGCTGCCAATGTAAACAGACCCAATTACTGCATCTAGCTCAAAAGGACTCTATTTCATTTCATAAAGTTAAATTGAAAGTTTATTTATAACATATAAATATATCTTTATTAACCAAATTGATTTTTACAATCCAACAAACAAGAAACTTAAGAAAGGAATAGCAAAGTTAATAAAAAATACAAATTCTACAAACACTGTGTAAAAATGACCTATTCTACAATTTATTTTTAATGTAATTAAACACCATGTAAACTTTAGAAACTTGTGTTTTACACAGTTTAATCAGTTAAAAATGTTTATATTTATTGTGCTTAGTTATTTGCTAGAACACCCGATCTATTATAATATACAGTGATGGGCAATAGTTAACTAAAAGTAGTTAACTATTAAGTTAAACTACTTTTTTTTATTTAGAGCAAAAGTTTAACTACTTTTTTTTAGTTTAGTTAAAAGAGTAGTTAAACTACTTTTTTCTAGTAAGTAACTATTTAGTTAAACTACTTTTTTTTAGTTAAAAGTCAACAACTTTGGTAATAATTAATGTTGTCTAAGTTGTGAGCAAGGCAAGAATGAATGAATGCATGCTTATTTCTCTATTTTACATAAAACAATACTATAGGA
>JAQFZF010000898.1:0-15504 GCA_034695365.1 Enchytraeus norvegicus | reverse complement strand
AGATTTGTTCATGGAATAGGACTTATCTTTCCAAGATTCTTAGGCTGGAACCAATTCTGCTCATTGCCTTTTCTCTTCAACTTCGATTTAGATTTACAACTTTCTGCAGTAAACTTAAAACCCATTTTCTTCTTCGAATTTTCAATTTTATTATTGTAGATTTTATTGATAAATGGACTATCACTGTGTTTGATCATGGTTCTCTTGCAGCACTTGTGATTAGCTAACTACATTTGAGTTACTAGGCTATTGCTAGTGCTTTTGGAGGCGTCCCTGATATCGTCGTCATATGATGAAACTGACGATAAACCATATTGTATTGTATTCACTTCTATGTTAGGGCTCATGATAGTTTCGTGGTCTAAGCAATTATTAACCCGGTGCAACAAAAGAGTGCAGTTATTCATCCGTGCCTTTGTATTTTACAATACACAGGTAGACTAATGTCCTAGTGTTACAGGTAATAAACTGGGGTAACACTGTTGGCCTATTCATCTCCGTAAGTCTCTACTAAATGAAATATACTACTGAAGAACAGATTCTCACTTAGTTCTATTAGTTTGCAAATCAGTCTCAAAGATCGGTTTCGATCTTGACACTACTAGAAAAATTATCGTTGATAATAATTATAATAAAGTCGGCCATAATTCGCTCGTTAATGAGCACACCTTCGCTCAATCAATCAACCAATGTTTTATGTGTTTAACGTCAAGCTGAAAGCTTGTCTTCAAGACGCCAATCAATCATCGTGATGTTGGGCCTTTCACACTGAACAGTATAAATAAACTTGCATTGTAACCTATTATGTGAAATAACCGATCCAATCAAATCTGTCGATCCCATCTGTCGGCCTAGTCGTTACCACACTTCACACGATGCTCTTAACAATGGAAGATTCCATATAATGTATGACGATGAGTCGATGACGACGACAAAACTTTAAATTAGAATTCAATAGTTTTGAAATCTACACACTCACGACACCAGATGTAGGCAGACGTTCTTCGGCACACGTGGACCTAGTACCGGTTAAACCCAACCGTATACACTCTAATAATAATGATTAATGATTAATATCAACCACTTTATTTCACTGTAATCAGTGCCGAATTAAGGTGGGTGCTATTGATGCTGCAGCATTAGGCCCAACCCTGAAATAGGGCGAAAATAGGCCCAGCTGAAAAGGAGACAAAAAAATTTAACTATGAATTTTTTTGCACAAAACAACTGACATCACACCTCGATCAACTAACAATTGTTATTCTGTACATTCTGCCGTCGGGTATAGTTGAACAGTTACCGACATTCAACGGAAAACGAAACTATAAAAGCGTATGAAGGCGTTTGAGAATATTTCAAAAACATTTGGATTTCTCTCGGAGCTGCCGTCATTGAGGATTGAGCTGAGCGTGGATAAAGCTACGAATCTCGTTCCTTCATGTCCAGCTTACCTGGAAGACATACTGGTAGGTGAGCTGATACAGTTTGCTGCATTTGTGCGCACTCAGACCGGTGACTGTCAAAGAATCGGCAGAGCTTAGCATGTTCAGGCTTTTGACATCGTTGAATCTTCTCAAACATTTCAAAGTCGAAAATGGGTTACACATCTATCTTTGCTTAATGGTGTCCAATGCAGATAAAGGCGTGGATTAGCATTCAATGGATTTCGCATCAGGGAGGGGGGGTAGCCTGCCCTCCTCCCTTATGTGTACGTTGATTGCGCATACCCCCAAGAGGGAGAGGAGGCAGAATCCATTTATATAATGTATTTGACATACAATACAAGCATACATTGTCTTATAAACATACTTAATTGTATACATATATTAGTTTGCATAATTTCACACTTAATTTTTTTAATAATAATTCTGCACGAATTCTATGAAGCAAGATAGTATCCAAAACTGTTCAAATAGATGGAACCATTTATCAGCATTATATCATCCCAGTTACACCCCTACATATTTCATTATTGAATACTCCTGCACGTTCAGCTCATGCAAAGAAGGCCTACATATACACAGTTCAAACGTGTTATTACGCACCAGTATAGGAACCAATTTGTACTGGAGATTGATTAGTCCGCTCCATTTAGCCTTAGCAACATTCGAACTACATTCGTACTACACACCTCATGTGGATTGAATATGTAGTCCTACTGTCTTTATGGAGGTGGATACATATTGTATCTCCATGTACTTGGACGAGAACAAGCTTTTCAAACTCTTATGAATTATGGAATATGATTGAAGAGTGTAAGTTATATATACACAATAACACATATGCAAATATGCACACATATACATCACACGTACACCCATGATTATATGTGCGCCACACATACAAGCACATGTTAGCACACATACACACCACACATTCACACCGCACAATGCACATACACACCCCACACACACACACCTCACATGTCAGCACACATACATACCACACGTACTACACACCTCACATACACACAATCACATATATGTGCAGCACACAAACACGTACACACATAGATCAGCACAGTCTAGTCCCAGTATTTGATGAGACCGTCCCAGCCTGCAGTAGCAACCTTAGAAGTCTCATGAGGGTGCCACAATGCTTGTATGCAGACATCATCGTGAGCTTTGAACTTGGAGTAAAGCTTGGTTGACTTCCAGTTCCAGATGTACAGAATGCCATCAGCATCACCTGATACCAGGTAGCTGTAACAACAAATAATTTATGAAAATATATTATACGAACAAACACAAAATTGCGTACAAGTGGGATGGCTAGGCATTGCATACTGCGTGAAATTAAACAAGCATTTGATGCTCCCTGACCTAATATCCCATTAGTATAATTATTATTATAATCTTTATATTGTATTGTGTGGGCATATAGGCCTATGTGTCATGTGTATCTACCGTCCGATTTAATTATGCCTATTTCTCATCTATTGTTGTATATTGCTTGCCAATTGAAGTCATGTAATCATCTGCAGTTGTCGGATCGAATTGAAAAAAAACCAACCAATATATATATTATAATTACTCAACCATTAAAACCTAAATATTGTGATATCTAAATCTTAAGCATTTATTGAGCATGTATGCAAGATTTGGCATAGATAATAAATTAAATGCTACCGTTACCTCATATCAGGAGAGAAATCGAGTCCGCAGGCATACCCTGCTACCATGTGTCCCTTGAAAACCTTCTTACGCATGAACTTGAGCTGATTGATCGCGTTGAATATCACAATCTGGTTATCCATCGACTGACACGCCAGCCATTTACCTGTAATAATGCAATTATTAATCAGTCAGTCCAAAATTTTACCTCCATTTTATCATCTAACGACAACATCAGTGACATAATAACAAATAAATTTAACATTATGTAAAATGTAAACAGACGTTAAATGATATCATTGATATAAAATGTCACTGTTTAAGTGCATTATAAATAGAAACAAATTATAGAGAGAGATTGAGAGAGAGAGAGAGAGAGAGAGAGAGAGAGACAAACCATTAGGAGAGACTGTAACAGCGGGTACAGAATGCATGGATGGATCCTGTATGAGTTTAAAGTCAACCGGCACATCCCTACACACATACAACAACACATGCAGCGACACATACACATATGACTAACGCAAATCTTGTAGTAAAGGGCAGAATGGTCGGGGTCATGGCTTCCGCGTACTAGACAATTGGTCGCTCAACTTTCAGACTTGAGGAGGCTCTGTCACATCGTGTGTGGCCTATGGCAGGATACACTACTTTTCCCTTTGAACATTGTTCCATTAAAACGTTTTTGATATACCTTGAATATAGAGGAGCTATAAATGTTCTTTTGCACTGCATTGTAACAAGAAGGGCAGGCCATTTTTGAGAAAAAGGAGGTTTTTCTTTAACTTTATGCTCTGCAAATAGGGAATGCAAATGGCAATCTGATGATTCACAGATATTTCTAGTAAAATAAGCACTTAATATGGATAAATTGGTGACATCATTGATATCTTTGCGAAACTTTAGAAAAACGTTTATAGCTCTTAATGTCAAAATTATAAAATAAAAACACAGTAGAATGCGACTTCAACGTCCGTTTCATCACCAGGGAATCACCAGGGATATAAGCATATAAAGATTTAACTTTATTACAAACCATTCCCAAATTCGTAGACTCTTGTCGTCAGATGTTGACACAAATCTTCTGTTCTGATCGACGAATGTTATAGTATTAACAGCACCGAGATGTCTGTCGTACTCCTGTACTACTTCACCACTGTTTATATCCCACTACAATCAATCAACCAATCAATCATTCAATCAATAAATCAATCAAACAATCAATCAATCAATCGTATTAATGACACATATGACATCATATGTCTGTCGTATTCCTGCACCAATTCTCTACTGTTTATATCCCACTAATGAATTCATGAATGAATGAATCAAGCGATATTATGAGCATTCTCTTTGAAACATATTGCTTGTAATTTAATAGATTGCATTTGAAATGAATTAGATATCAATATAGATAGATATATAGATAAGATATCAATTTTTTTGTTTATAAATCACAACCGTTTGAAGCATTCAAAAACTAATTTGTTAAATTAATTATATTGTTAGAACCATTTTGTTTATGCCAAAATATCTATATGAGAATAGAAACTAGTAAATACATTGTCTCACTCACATAAAATCAATTCGGTTAAACAATTCCAAAGCTTATCATCTTGTTAGCTGACATTAAGGGTCATTTTTAGAACTTCAGGTTGAGCTTGAGTAAAAAAAGGTTTAGCTCATAAAGTGTGCAGTAAAAGTAAGAATTATAGCAAGCGGAGCGAGCAATTTTTTTTAACCCAGTTAATTTTTCACAATTTGTACACTGAGATATTGTATTGTAAGAAGTTAAAGAATCATCAGCTTGAAAAATATAGGAAATATAGGACAATTCTGTAAACTATACGACAGGCTAAAAATATAGGACAATATAGTACATTCTTTAAGAAATATAGGAATTATAGGATTTATAATACAGAGCTCTGGGAGCACAGAATTATTATTTACTCCGGTCTGTTGCTGTGCACTGTGTGCAGTCTAGCAACAGACCAGAAATTTGAAGTTCATAAATCAGCTGTAATCTATAATGTGATGTGATCTACTGGCCAGAGTCAATGTCTAAACACTCTTAAATAATTACACAGTACAAAGGTACGCCTCCATACTCTTCTCATGCAGCATTAGTTTTTCTAGTCCTGTTTGGGTGGGCAGGCTGGTACAGTTCAAATGTTGTTGGAGCCGTCCCTGATGTTGTTATCAGATGTTGAAACGGACGTTAAATTCGCATTGATTGATTGATTGAAGGCAGAAAAGCTGTATAAAAAATGGTTTGTTTGGACTGGACCAACTTCCTCATATACATTGAACATCGAAGATATATGTGGAATTTTGTAGATTTATTAAAATATATTTATATGTGGCTTCAAGACAATTAGGAAAGAGTGCTATGGATTGAACATTATTAACAGAGTAACCAGGCTATCTCTTGTCAGACTGCCTTGCATCAATAAAGTGATGTTCATCATCTTATTGTCAGTAAAGTCATCATTGGATTAGGAAACAGCTGTTAAATCACTAGGAGTTAACATAATACAATACAATACATACACAGACGATCTTTTTATCAGACTGCCCGGCTATGAACAGATGCTGTTTATCGTCCTCAGGATGGAACTTGATGCAGTACGGAACCTTGTGCGTGCTCCACCGCCCCAAACACTGGCCCGTCTCCGTGTCCCATAGCTTGCAGTAACGATCATAGGAACAGCTGAGGAACTTTGTGCCGTCGTTACTGAAACACACATCCCTCACGGCTTGTCGGTGGCCGCTGTACGTCATTATACACCGCCTGTCGTTGTACACCTCCCATAACTGTGCACACAATATATACAACTACATATAGCCATTATACACCTTCTGACGTAGTATGTAATCTCCCATAACTGTGCACACCACATATAGGTCATTATACACATTCTGTCGTTGCACACTTTCAAATAGCTGTGCACACAACATATACAACTACATATAGATTGACACCCAAAATAACCCTTCTGTCATTGTGATGTTCACCTATATGCCTCCAATAACTGTGCACACAACATATACAACTACGTAGAAAACATCATACACCTTCTTTTATTGTATAACTACCACAACTGTGCACACAACAAAGGCAAATATTTACAACTACATATGTAGGTATACATATACAGTATACACCTTCTGTCGTTTTACACTTCCCACAACTGTGCACTCAACATATACGACTACGTACAAATCATTATACACCTTCTGTCGTTGTACACTTCCAACAACTGCGCACACAACATATTCAACTACATACAAATCACTATACACCTTCAACACTTCTACTAATACTTCTAATATATACACGTTCAACTGTGCACACAACATATACAACTATGCATAAGTTATTATATATCTTCTGTCATTGTACACCTCTCACAAATGTACATGGAAAGATATAGAGTTGTACACCTCCAATAACTGTACACTGTGTACAGTGTACACATAAGAGTAATTGAGTATATACATCTTCCCGTCACTGTATACTACTAGGTTACTATAGGCTTACATCTTCTGTACACCTCCCATAACAGCATATAGTAACACATGCAACTACCTCATTATACATCTTCTGTTGTTAATTTACTCCTCAATTGAAAAGAGACAGTTCGATAAAGATTATATTACAATCAATATTGTATGCAGTCCAAGTAAGATGATAGAACAGTTGATTGACGGGTCATAGTACTACCTTTATTTTAGAGTCCATGCCAGCAGACAGTAGTAGATGAGCTGATCTGGGTATCCAGCGAATAGCTGCGATACCTTTAGTGTGCCCAGTCCACGTGTGAATGAGAGCCTTGGGTATGAAACATTTCTCCGGTGGCTCATCTGATTTAAGGTTAACGCCCACATCCTGTGGGATGTGCATGAAGCTACGGCCCTGGTAGTCGCACGGGTCCTTCACTGTAAATACAATACAATACCATACGATACAATACAATGAAATACAATTACACATAAAATATATACAATACAACCCAAATACATAAAATAAAATACCTTACAATAAAATTCCATATAATGCAAAATCAAAAAAAGAAATATAATTAAATACCTTAAAAGATAATAACATATTATATAATGCAAATACAAGTACAGTGAAATACAATTAAATACCTTACAAGATAATACCATACAATGCAAATACAATACAGTCAAATACAATAAATATCTTGCAATATAATGCCATAAAATCAATCAATCAATTAATTAGCAATCAATATATAGACTGAGAAATGATAATTAACCATCTGAGAGTATTAACCAACTTCTAGTTTCTTTATTGTTTACTAGCTGGGGTACCCGGCGTTGCCCGGGAGGAAATGAATTTATATCTATTGTTTGAACCCATATCTCTGAAATATATGTGTGAAATGACAGATAAACACAAAGTTTAACCAACTTTGCTTTTATATAGTTTTTCTACATCACAACTGTTTGGGGGCCATTTCCTTCCTCAGTATCGTCGTTAGTCGGCTCCTACAAAACACGTGCAGTTATGGGTGATCCAATAAGTCTGTAGGTTAAGTTTCCGGCTCTGTCCGGGTTAAGAAGGGTTGAGAATGGAAATGAAGCGCCAGAAATAAACCACACAGTTAAATCTAACAAAATCTTCCTATCACGCCCCATTATAGCTATAAAAGCCTGGTTAACATTGAGCTTTTCTTGTCTATAGTTATTACATTGAATGTTAGGAGACAGTTGAGGGGGGGGGGGTGGGAGGGAGGGGGTTGGGCCCCAAGTTTGCTTTCGTATATTTGTCGATATACAACTGCTTGGTTGGGGGATCTCTTACACTGCAAACCTGTGAAAATGACACGTTTTTGGGCCTGTACACCATGGTAGCGGTCACAAAATGGGGACGCCAACCACTCTACTGGGTGTGTCATACCCTCACCGACACATTAGTGAAGGTTTGGAGTGAATAGGTTCAAAATTGTGGAAATGCATCCCGATCAAACGGACAGACACACACACAGAATCTTCTCTTTACTAATATAAAAAGTTTAAAGGATTTAAAAAGTCGACAGTTTTCGTCCATTTTTCAATATATTTTCCAGTCTAAAAGTTTGCCAGGCGTAATTTCTATTAATAATTCAGGAATGACTGTAGGCAACTAGGTCACGTCATCCAGGTAACATAATTATTTAGGACTACTTACAACAATCATAGAAATGTGTAAAGGTATGAATGAACAACTCGCAGCTTGACAAGTAATTTGTCTTTACCTCTGTATGGAATTCGAGTGATGGCTATCGGATAAAATATATCCAATCCCGAAATTCTAGGATTGGAAAATATGTTGAGTGATGCGGGATTCGATCCCATGTCGATTCCCATCATTTGATCTAGAGTGTGACAGTGTACCTACGAGGCCATTACTTTCCGCAATATACTGATATAACGCTTCCTGGATCCTTGTTGGGTCAGGAAACTTAAGCACAAACCAGATAAAAACTGCATATATTACGCAAGTGGACTAAAGCAGAAGCAATATTTCCCAAGTTATACTAGGCAACATTTTGGTTGATTGAGTGCTCATAATTGAGAGTAATTGCAGACTGTGAGTAGGAATGTTTACCTTGGACAATGGACATGCCTATTGGCCGTATACTACACATGGGGAGTGATAAGAAGACGACAGTTAATACTATTCCAGGCAGTCATTGCAAAATAACTAAATTATAACAATTATGATTTTATAAATTATGGAGGACAGTGGTCTGTGTGATAATGGTCTACTGATCGCTGTCTCTCAGCCTCATGCTCTCCAACTTCCTACACAGCCTCTCTCTCTCTTTCTCTCTATCTTGTTTATTAGTTAAGTACTTTGCATTCTAACTGTTTATAATTTTTATTTAAGGGTGCATTATTAATGCTATTAATATTTAATAGTAAAATTAATAAGCGCTCATGTCATATCCATTCTGAAACTCTTAGCAGTTAGCAGAATGTACGATCTGCTCTGCCACAAGCAAGGCAATGCAAGGCATAAACCGACTAGAAAATTCAGCCTGGACTATCTTGTTATTTTATCATCGTCAGCTGATGAAAGGGACGTTAAACTCGTATTGTATTGTAGTTGCATTGCAAATTTATCGTTGTATTTTAAATCATATCGTAAGTATATAGCAAGGCCGGTCATACTGTAAAACACTGGGCATGTTATGACACATGTTGCGGGATTTGCTATGCATTGCATACAATACGATTCCTGACATTTATGTTGTATCATTTGTATTGCAGGTGTACAGTTTGACATCACGTATTCCTCCTCCTGGCCTGAGAGGACCTCGCAATGCTGTCACCCAACAAGGACCTTACAAAACAGGCATCACCATTGGATCCAGTGCTAGGACTCCTCAAGGACCTCACAATGCAGCCACTCGCACTGTTTCAGCCGATCCAATTAAACAGAGGCCACATTCCACCCAAGACTATAGCACAACTCGATCACCAATTTCCCAAGGACCTCGCAATGTGGGCACTGTTCAAGGACCTCACACTGCAGGTGTTAGACCTGTCACTACAGACCCAACAAGACAAAGACCAGCTTCTTCCCAGGATTACACAACCACACGCTCATCAATTCCTCAAAGGTCACCAGGGACGCTGTCAACATCCCACCAGCAGGGCGTGAGAGGTCAGACCTGGTCGACGACCTTCAAGGATCCCCAGCCCTCCAGGATACCCCAGCCCAGGAGTCCCACAAGTCCACCTATGGAAGCCACCTACGTGCCTCTGTCACCCCGACCTGTCCACGACCATGTGAGGCGAGAGAGTGGCAGCAACAGTAAGGCCAAGTTCTACAGCAGCGGTGGGCAAACTTTTCAATCCGCGGGCCACTTTTAATCTAAAAGAAAATCCGCGGGCCACTTTTTTTTCCACAAATACATGAGATAGAGTTATGCTAGATCTATAGACCATATTTTATATTTTCTGTCAATAGGGGATTGCTATAAATTCTCTGTACCAAAGTTAGTACCAATGAAAGCTTACTATTAATTATGAAATTTGATACATCAATGCATTTAATAATTTCTGGCCTAACTTATCTTCGTAAATTGCAAATAGCTAGTGGCTAGCATTGTAAATAGCAATTTTTGCAAATTACTGTTATTCTGAACAGTAGTAAAATTTGACATCCCGGTTTCAAATGACTTGTTAACTTCGCATATACATAGTAGGTTAGTAGCGCATAGTAAACTCATTTAAATAGCTTAAGACACTTAAACTATTGCTAAAGTAGCACTAGTAACATTGTGTCCACTTGAGCCGTTGCAGCGCGGTATTTAACATAGTTTTAATTGCAGTGTTTAACAATAGTATCAAAAACAATAGAGATGCTATTTTAACTTTTCGGCTATACTGTAAATATGACAAGTAATGGACTTAGTTTCTACAACAACAGTATCCCATAGTTTTATGGGCATCATGGTTGCGAGATGGGTTGTCATTTATTGTAGCTAGCAATTCTAACAGAATAAATAACCCATTTTGATTTTGAGTGACTGATTAATAATTATTATTGTCCCTGCTGTCGTCGTCAGATGATGAAACGGACGTTAAATTTGCATTGACTGATAAATCATTATGTAATTAACGAATCAATGCACCAGCTCAATGAAAATCTATCCATTGCTAAGAGCAGCAGTCGGTGTAGCTACACTACCGAGACCGTTGTGATTTTGACAAAACTCTGTTTTGTCATAGAAACAATAGTAATTTTAACACTAAATACTGTATCGTATAGGCCTGACTACGGAGACTCTGAAGCCCCTGCAGTTATTAAGTGTTTTGCTGATGGGGTAATGGCGCAGAGTGTAAAGGTGTTAACTTTCGCTCTGATGTAAGTGATGTAATTCAAGTGACGCAGGATCAAATTCCACGTCAGTCAGGAAATTACCCCAGCATCCTTGGGCACGGGTGTGTAATCGGTGCCGGTAGGTTTGTCGTGTATCTGCATTAGCTGCCATGTGCAAAGGTACGATGAATCATGGAGAGGAAAAAAAGAGAAAACAAAATAAAACAGAATCTAAGAAAAAGCAAACTTTTTTAACAGATGCGTCCTGTCATCTGTTGAATACACGAATAGCAAAAAAATAAAAATTTAGCCTGTAGTGTGCAGAAGTACCCTAAGCACACTTAGCATTATGCGTAACTCTCCAATGTTGTAAAATAGCCCACGATATTAAGAGAACAAGATCAAAGTTAGAGACAGAATGATAATTTCTCATTGTATTAGATTGGAAATAATGAAATGAATCTGTCTCCATATATTCGGAATAAACACAAGATGTAATTATTATCAATACAGCTTTAAAGAACTCAAAGACAGTAGCGGTGCCAAAGGGGTCCAGAGGGACAAACACTCTCCCACCCCCTGACAACTTTCGAAGCCATCCTCCCCAAGACTTCCCACGGAAAGTATTAGAGATGGTTATTGATAACGTTATATACGTCCCTCCTCAATTTTATTCGCCCCTTCATCACTTTTTCTGGCGCCGCCACTGCAAAGAAAAGCAGAATCAGAAAGTATTTACATTTAATTAGTCATACGAATACTCTACATAGCATGTAATTGCAATACCACAAGAACACTACTTTCTTTGTCTTTATGCTTCAACCTTTCGCCATTTAGCCGATGCATAATTCAAACAGAGAGTCCATCCATCTATTGAGTGTAGGTTCAACTAAAACTTATGAGTCAGAATCAATACCACTGTTTGCTAATTATTTTAAATATTAGCGAACTGATTAACAATATTTCAAACTTTCAGTTACTATAGTGCTGTAGTCGCTCAGGCCAATGCTTTATTTTATTAGCTGCTATGGCAGCAGCTGATGTAGCTATTGCTGCTATTACAGCAGCTGATGTTGCTGCTTCTGCTGCTGCTGTTTTTCAAGCTGTTGTTTATTGTTGAGATGTTGAACGATCGTCTCAAACGGATTCGACTTGTAATCAGGGTGTGAAAGAATTGTGTGAAACGTTGATACATCCTCCAACCTAATACATTAAAATAAATAAATGTGTTAACTCGTAACAGCACACTATGGCACATGATAATACGTTTAAACACATTCATTTGTTAACTCATAATAGAAAACTTAAGCATATGATAACAAAGAAAAACATATTTGTGTGTTAACACTTAATTGCAGCACATATAAGCACAATTCATGTGTTAACGCTTTATAACATTTTAAACACATGTGTGTGTGGACTCGTAACAATCTAAATGTTATAAAATACATTAACATGACATACAATTTTTACATGTTAACAATCAAGTACAATACAAATTAATGAAAACATAACAATTTCTTCCTTTATAGAGCACCTCGTAGCCAGTTGATAAATGGTGTGTTCATTAATGGAAGAGAGAATGCAGACCATGAATTTGTGCCTTGAATCAGCCATTTGGCAGAACACCGGATAGATCATTTGTTCAAGCTTCCTGTTTGATCAGGGAAACTTGACAATAGACCCACCGACCGAAGCACATGCTTAGTTGAAGCCAACTAATGCAATCACTAAGAAAGCAAAGAAAATCCACCCCTGAACCCTAAATTCTCCTAAGATAAAGGCCTAATTTTAGGTGTGGTAGAGACAAAGCCCTAACGAAAAGAATTAACTTGTTCAGTTGGTCGATGCTCAATAATGAGAGAAATAGTATATTTTGTATGAATTTGTTCATACATCTGTTTCTTCTGATGACTCTCTTTCTCTACTGCTCTCTCTTTCCTCTTGTTTGTGTTGCTGCCACTACATATATATCAATCACACAAACACATTAGAACACACATACATACATATCAAACACACAAACACATTAAAACACACACACACACACACATACATTAAAACACACAAATACATATCAAGTACAATTGTTACTGTCTCTCCTTCACACACACACGCATGCACAGACACAACTCATACAAACTGTTAAATGACCACTAGATGATATCTATCACAATGGTTCGATAGTGTGTGTCGCCACTGTTGAGTTGCAACCTTCAGCAAGCTCACTTACACTCAATTGCTAAGAGTTGCAGTTGCTAGATTAATTATTAGAAGAAGTACCAGACAAGAAAAAAGTAGACTCTCTCTCTACATGGCGAGAACAATGGAGTATAGGGGCCTAACAGATGTCCCTGACATCCCAGAAGAACATTAGCAGGCATTTCTGACATCCTCGGAAGATAAAACGGACGTTAGACCTATACTGTTATTAATATTAAATACTAATTGACAAGCTTGACACCATCCTCGAATGAGGAATCGGATGTTAAACCTTCAATATTTTTTACAATAATAATAATAATGGCCTTCCTCTGGCAACGACTGTCGATGGCTCTTCAAGCTACAATGCAGTATGCTTTCACGGCACTTTCGCTGACATGGCATTCCAAAGATCAGAAGATATAATATTAACGCCATTTCCTCATTCAAGGATGCTGTCAGGGACGTCAATATTAATGATATAGAGACATGTAATGTTGGCTGGATGAACTATGTAGTAGTAGATCCAGTGTTGGTAACGTATCATGCAGTACTCTCATGTCTCCCACCACCGCTGTACCTTCTCTCCTCTTTCTCTCTCTCGTCTCTTTCCTCATGCTCTCTACCATACTCATCTCTACAACAACAATATTATGCAAACTGAGGATTTGGAAGGTTAAATATATGCGTTTCAGGGTCGCCAAACTTCAATTTAATTTACAGACAAGAATTCAAAATGTCTTACATTTTTAAAGTCAAACACAATATTTTAAGGATACATTATTTTCAGTATATATATTATTCAGTCGGACAAACAAATTCTTAACGAGATTTTAAGGAACGATTGTTTTACGTAGATCCCAATTTTACAAACTGTCTGTTAATTTAAATAAATATCTAAATTTTGCTGTAACTCACCCCAAGGTAACAAAGAAGACACAAGTCAACAATCGAGTTAACTTCGGAATATGTTACATTGCAAATGTATCAGCGTTCTCATGACAATATAAATAGACCTAAAGAGGTTCTGAGATGGCTTATCATTGCCTTCCTCTGTAACCCGACTAGTCGCTGCTAACAGACAGTCAAACACGTGCAAAGTCTGGAAGAAAGTAATGAAACTTTTGGAACAAGTTTACTTTGGGGGGCAGGAGTTTAGTGACATCGGTAGAGTGTTCGCCTCAGAAGCAAGTGATCCGGATACGAATCCCAGGTCAGTCAATAATACCCCAAGATGTCTAGAAGGTTAAACTAGCATGTTAGTATGTCATGACATTATGTGTCAATATATGGGTAAAAATACTTTGTCCACTCTATTTATTAACGAACACCATTAAAGTCAACGCCCGAGAGATATATAAATCAAATATTTCAAAATCTTTTAATTAGCTCTGATAGGATTATTTGATTGCATTATAAGATAATTTTAAATTTATTACAGTAGGGGGGTTAAAAGTCAATAAAGTCAAAATGGAATCAGTTGATAACGACGATCTGAAACGTGCAGAACTGCAATCCAAAATGATCTACCTCCCCCTGTCAGAAGTTATAAAGTCAAAATATGGTCAAAATTTGTCGTTAGGTCAATAAAGTCCAAATTTGTTGTTTTAGGTCAAAATAGTCAAAATATAGTTAAATTTTCCCTTGAAACCACTGACTTTGACTTAGATGATCCAAATTGATGAATTTTAAGGTGTGTTAATCTCCCAACTGTTGACATGATTAAAAAAAGTAATTATTAAAATTCTAAATTTATTAGTATAGATTATTTACTAATTGACGGTTTTGGATGGTGTAGCCTTCTATTTCCGTCCAATATGCATAGCAAGTCATATAAAGCACTATTATTGATAACATTAAATAGCTCTAAATTTAAATTATCACTACTAGAATGAAGCTATAATTTGCAACTTCATACGTTAAAATAGTTAGGTCAAAAATAAAGTCAAAATTTGATAAAATAGTCAAAATTTCAAATTTATAGGTCAATATAAAAATAGCCCTACTTATTAGGTATCAAAGATTCTAACATGAAATTTGCAAGTACATGCAATTATCATTGAGTTAGTCATTCAAATCATGACTGAAGAATATAAATTGTAAAAGTAAGTATGTTGAAGAGAAAAACAGAAAAATTAAACTACGAAACGAAACAAGAACCGCTAACCCTAAAGATCCAAACATTGAAATCCTAAACAAAGAAATAAATAAACTGATTGCCGTACACAAAACAAACCAATGGAAAGAAAAGCTATCAGACAAATGGGACCACAAACAAACACATACAAATACTGGAAGACACTTGATTTCCTAGCAGGGAAATCAAGTCCACCTCAACCAAACAGAACT
>JAQFZF010000897.1:0-15507 GCA_034695365.1 Enchytraeus norvegicus | reverse complement strand
CATAGTCATGTGCTTGGGTCAAAGTCTGACCCATAGGTCTGCTGCATCAGAGCGGAGGCCTTATTGAATGGTGATTTTTGCGGGGCTGGGCTGGGGGGAATCAAATTTGTGAAATGTGATTTAAAAATCACATTTCATCAAAGGCCTTTTATCAAAGGCCTTTTCACTAGTATACATGTAAAACATGTATGCTGAACGTACAAGTTCAAAAAAGCTTAAATTGAAATTCACTTTAAAGTAAAAATAATTCTTAGGTGGGCTTAAATGACGCGCTTACAAGAACTAACTTGTACGACTAGATTTAAAATAAGCAGTACACTGGGAGAGAGAGAGATCCTTGCTCTCAAATTTTTGTTTGAGAGAGATCCTTGCTCTCAAAGTTTTGTTTGAAGAGACGGTAAGTGCTAAATAAGTAGAAAGAAGAGAATTGACTGTCAGCATCTCTCACCTTATCGAGACGATCATCATTGAGAAAGAACTCTGCCACATCCTCTGCTCTTGTTCCCAACAATCCTTGTTCTTGAAGATATGCTAAACCTTTCTTTGGCTTCTTATTAAACCTATAAACAATGCACAAGCAATACAATGCACAGTTAATCCTACGGGCAGAGATTAGGGAGGGATCCAGGGGGAGGACCCTGCAGAGTTTGAGATGAGGGAGTATCTTATGTGTATCTTATTTTACCAGAAGCAGGTAAAATCAAATCAGAATTCGATTTAAATAGTGATTTAAATTACCAGTGCAGGTATAGATGGCTTATCTATATTTAATCTATTTAATAACATTACTATCTGTATATGTATAGATGGCTTTAAAAACCCTTAAAATAAGGTATCTGAGTAGTTACTCTAATACCAAAAATGTATATAACATGCCCATCCTTCACTGGTTGTCATTTTACGTACTTTGTTTATCATTATGTTGCATATCCTACTGGAATAGTCCTGGGTGAATTTAGTATTGGGGTTACTACTCTGATACCATATTTTAACATTGTAAAAGCTCTGGATCAGCTGATTATTATCAGGGAATAATTTAATTTATCCTATAGTATTGAAAATATTTGAACATTGTATAATTAAAAATGTAAATTTTGAAACTTCTAGAAGCAATGTGGTTCTAAGAAGAATATATGATTCACTGCATATAAATTGTATGGTTATTAATTAGTTTAATAACAAAACAGCACTGTTAATTTAGAAGCTATGGTTCTTTAAAAAGCTTCCATAAGTGTAATAGTTTTGAAATTTTATTTATATTACAGAAAAAGTCTGCAGACATTTGTGTAATCAATATTTTAGCAACTTGATTTCCAAAATATTCTACTACATTCAATGCATAGTGTAACTACTGATAGTGTTTCACTGTTATTTGGTGAAAAGAAAGGAGGGGGTACTCTCCCCCATCTTGTTTACTTTGTTTGCTGATAGTTTATTGGAAATATTGGAACAATCTAACACAGGTTGCTTTGTAAATTATAATTGTTACAATAATTTCATTTATAAATTCAACAATAATTTCATGTACTGATGGTCTAATTTAATAAATATTTCAGTTACAGATTTTCAAGTGATGCTTAACATTTGCAGTGACGTATTTAGTGATTAGGATTTAACAATAAATGCAACCACGTCCGAGGATACGTCAGAGATTCAAAATTTCCTGTGCTTCATTAAGTATCCAGGGAGTTTATATGAGTTGAGTAAAATCTATCAAGTATTGGGGAGTCACCACATGTAGGCCTAGTTCTAGCAATTTTAAATGTCCATTGAATGAGACTAAAGCAAATTTTTCAGAGCTACTAATGTCATTTTAGTTAGAACTCGAGCATCAGAAAATGTAATTCTAAAGCTAATTGACAGTCACAGCTTGTCAGTATCGTGAATGGCACTGCTATCACTGCCTTGAAAATTTCTGACCTAACAAGCTTTAGCATATGATAAGTAGCTTTAGCGTATGGTAAGTATATTTACAAAAGTATTTTATTCTCGTGATAAAGCAATTATTAGACAATGTTAGTACTACAGTGATTATTAGCCCTTGAATTTATTGTATGACTATAATAGGCATAATGTTCTAATGACTATGATAGATGGATTTGCTTAATTAACTATTGCTTACTGCAGCATTACATTTAAGTTTTCTACAGTAAAGGCATAGCCTTTGTGATGGGATCAACTGATGGGATTTTAGGGCAGACGCTCGTTCAGCTATGCTGCTCCAACAATATGGAATTCTTTGCCACAAGATTTGCGATCTTGTATTACTACTTTCCAGGGCAAGCTAAAAACTCATCTCTTCCCACCGTAGATCTGTTCTAATATAGAACTCGAAGGTCTGTACTGCAGCGGCTAATAACCACTGTAGTACAGTCCTTCTTGCCTTGGATAACGGACTTTCACTGTTTTGGACCTCGCATTTTTCTTTCTGTTTGTGTATTTGCAGGAGCATTCTGGTGGTTGGATGCTGTCTGTAGTTGTATATGCTGTTTGAAACGTCCCTGACATCGCCTTTGGGTGAGGAACCGGACGTTAAATCCTCATTGATTAATTGATTGATTGTATTTAATGTATTTGTGTTTTATGTTGTAGAATTGGATAAGTTTCGGCTACAGTCTCGTGGACAGGGATGAGGATGAATGGGCACACCACATGCTCATGTTCACAGGCATCACTATCCTCCTCTGCTGGGGTGGATTCTTGCTCGCCTATCTACCATCAACTAGGTTTCTATCTTTACGACAATTTTAACATAAAGCTAAAGCCAAATTTTGCGACAGTTTCGCAGCCTGAGGCTACATCAGTTACAGGTGAGAATTACAGGTGAGCCCTGGGGTTTGGACCGTGCATCTATGGGACCCGAGTTGGGGCACTTAACCTATGCGATGTGCTCAGACTACTGACTCGGCCTGACTACTGACTCGGCCCTAGGGAAGACAGATCGAGATGAATGATTATACAGTTCAATGGCGGATCTTGGATTTTCTAGGGAGGGGGGCAAGTATATATGCAGTTTTATCAGGGGGCAGGTTAAATCGAGAAGGGCGTGGGGAGGTCAAACAAATAGTCATCAGATATATGCACATTTAATGCAAAATGTGTAAAAATTCAAATTGCGGGGTGGCAGATGGCATCGAGTCCCCATAAATCCGTGCATGGCCTAGGGCCCTGTTTTTCCATACATCGGTGTTGAAACTGGATGTTAAATTGACTTCTTAAACTTTTTTTCATCAATTGTAATCATAAAACACCACATTTAACATGGAAATGGATGTCTTTTTAACAATGATCAATGCAATGGTAAACAGTCTTTGGTTTTTTTGTGAAATAGGCATGAAGAGAATTTGTACCATGGGCAGTGGACGGACCATCATTCCTGAATAGATTTTATTTAAATGCTTGTAATATACAGTACTGTTCTACACTTATTCAAAGAACAAGTACTTGAGAAATAAAATAACATGAACTGGATCGTGGTTAATATCGCATGATGCAACATTTTATCGGACCAACCGATAGCTGCACGTTGATGGTACTGTATGCTCACTAATTAATGAGTGCGATTATTTTTGACAATTGTTGACCAAAATTCTGCTTATGAGTTTGTCCATTGGATCTGCGGTGTCGTAGAGCACTGTATAAACCATAGAATCTATAGATAGATATCCATAAGTATGGATATAGATCTTATTATAGTACTAGAATTTCTTAGTTTTTTTAAATTAAAGAATTAGCATGTAGTTTTGTATTATGAAATACATTACATCCCATTTGGGACGTCCCTGACATCGCCTTCGGGTGAGGAACCAGACGTTAAATCTTCATTGATTGATTGATATTTGTGGCTGTATTGAATGAATTAATTGAATGTGGATTTGCCACCTGATGGTAGAACCTTAGAATTGTACAGGACGTCATCCTTAGATAACGATGTGAGTGTTAAACCCTTGCTGTGTTATTTGAAACTAGTAACAAAAGCCTTCAGTAAAGGCTATATGTACACTGAACATTTCACACTTTTCTTTCTTACCTTTTTTCTTGGGGGGATCCCCCCATAAACAAAACAAAATAACCTGAGCGCGGAAGCCTCACAATGTAGCACTGTTTCACTGTAGGCAGTGCTTCGCTGCAGCAGTGCTTAACAGCCTTCACTGTAACAGTGCTTAACAGCCTTCACAGTAACGGCAAACACATGACAGCGTGACAGGAGATGGCTTTTAGTATAGAGATGTATGCTGTTGCTCAGAGACAGACCATAGGCTCGGCTTGAGGCATACCTGAAGTTAGATAGTTAACATAGCGTTGCAGTAGATAGTTGTGGTTTAGGGACAGAACTTAAACTTTTTAAAATTGTTGTTTGGGACAAATCGTTGGCTCAGCGTGAGACTAAAATAGAGTTAGATAGGAGGAAACGTAATGGTCTGCCACTGATTGATTGATTGTAACTTTATTGTTGTTTAGGGACAGATCGTGGGCTCAGTGTGAGGCTTACCTAGAGTTAGATAGGAGGGAACATAATGGTCTGCCACTGATTGATTGATTGTAGCTTTATTGTTGTTTAGGGACAGATCGTGGGCTCAGCGCGAGGCTTACCTAGAGTTAGACCGGAGAGAACGTAATGGTCTGCCACTGATTGACGCTGACCTCATCAGTCAAGATAAAATCATCCTACCCTCCGAGGAAGAACTGGCCGACTTTGAAATAGTTGTATAAACTCTGACTGATTGTAATGTAATAATTTTCAAGAGGATCGAAGTAGGAAAGACTAAAGTTTTAGATGTTCTATCGATAGTATCGATCACTCGCAAACTTTTATATGGCACACTCTTAAAAGGAGTCTCAGATGCACTTGAGTAGAACGGTATGTAACTGAAATTGAATGCAGGTCACATGTATTACAGAATAGTAGAAAACTCTTGTTAAATTCCTATCATCTTTCTCAGGTAGACAAAATTTCAGTAATAATATAATTATGAATCAATTTTATTTAATGGAATTGAATTACTTGTAGAAGGATAATAGAATTATGATTATGATTAAAGCTATAATAGCAATAGCTTATGCAGTGAGCATTGTTCTCGCCACATGGCGAGATATCTGGGATTAGTTTCCAAATTCGGCTAGCTAGTTGCAGTCGCCAAAGCATGTCTTGGTACACCGACTGCTGCTATTAAAGCTATAATCACTGATAACTAAGTAAGTATAATATATTGTCAGAATCATTTACATTAGAAATAAGAGAATGTACATGTAGGATTTGAAATGGACTCTTTGTTATAGTGCATCTCTTAAACTGCTATCAGTTGGTAGAAGCACAATTATGTTTCAAAGAATATTGTAGTATTCGGATGAGTTTCTGAATTATTTCTCGGTATTCTCGAGTATTATATTGCTATGATGATAGAAAATTTCACATTATGCCTGAGCAGTGTGAAACATCAGTCTTAACCCCAGTTCAATAGATGCGTGGTTTGAATATCGGGCAGGCCCATCTCTGATGTGCATTGGTGAGGCACAGTACACGAGAGAAAACTGATACATTTTGTACTTGACGCACGTGCACACTAATTGTAATAGTAATAATGATATGGCATTGCAGAATAGACGATATAAATAATTTAATTCTTTTACTCTTGTATTAACGAAATGATAACCAATTTTATCTCAAGTATTAGCATTGCAATCGGCAGAGATCAATTGAAAGGCCATATTGGTTCAAACCCAATACCTGGGTAAATACTAGAAGCCTGCACCTAGTATAGACTCGGCATACAGTATTGAGAAAGAACTGGATCTATGATAAACTATTACTATTAGTATGAGTATTACAGAACTAACAGTGCCAACAAGATATAAAATATTATATAAAAAACACTACAGTTCAAAACATAAGTCGGACTATTTACCTATCTATAATTTTCATTATTCACATCAGTAAAGTTTTCTTACTTTTAGCACAAATTTCTTTAAAAGGCACAATACATAAAAATTCCCTGTTGCTCAAATAAATAGATCTATCCTACAATTACAATACATTTGCAATGAGGGTTTAAAGTCAGTTCTCTCACTTTCGGGCAATGTCAGGGACGGAGTTGGTGCTAGAAACTTATCCAAAATGTTTTCATCAATCATAGATTAAAAACATGCATTGGTTTTACAATTGATATGAAAATTCTCCGCGAGTGTTAAACAGAAATTCCAAATCGGAAACCAAAGTGTCATAGAAACTCTACCACATGGCTATCACTACAGTTATTTAAATCAATCTTATAGATTTAATCTCAGTTGCCTCATCCGTATCAAAGACTTCCCTGACATCATGAAACGGACTTTGAACCTTTGTTATTATTATTATTATTATACATGGGACCTACCCAAGTCATATCATAGGAGAATATTTAAAGACAATAACGTACACTGAAGTGGTCTAGATTGAAGGTATCACACACAATTATGCAGCATTTACAGGGTGCGTAAAAAAAGTGAACCCTAGTCGTTTTTTTGGATTTTGTCGAGACCATCAGTCTATGTGCACCATTTTTATAGGATATATTAGCAGGCCATTTTTACATCATTTCGGAAAATTTCAGCCAATTCAAGCAACAGATGGCCAAGTTATCTGCGATTTTGTGACCCTACCCATCAAATATAAATATATGCCGCGTCTTTTATAAGTGAGAAGATTTTTATATTTGCTATCAGATCGTAAATAGTACACCGATCCCTATACTATTTTGCAGAAATGTGGAGCAATCAATGCTACCACACTCTGTTAAATGTCATTCAGATATCTTTACAAACGAAAAAGTTATTCACATTTGAATATGAATGGAGTCTGAGAACAGTTTACCAGTATTGACTTATATGACGTCATCAGTTTTCAGTTAAGTAAATTGTAAATATTGAGCTGATTCCTATGAAATTTTCCAGGAATAGAGAACTATCAATTCTATATCTTGTCACCAAATTTCATTTGGATATCTTAAAAAACAAAAAAGTTATTGATATTTCAGTATGACGGGTAGACAAGCATTGAAAGAAGCATGCTTCATTTAACATTGCATAGCATCATAAAACTGCAAACTATGTCTACCACGTTATACTGATATATCAATAACTTTTTTGGTTTTAAAGATATCCAAATGAAATATGGTGACAAGAGATAGAATTGGTTGATCTCTATTTCTTGAAAATTTCATAGGAATCAGCTCAATAATTACAGTATAATAATTAAAAAAACATGGTGTAAATTGATATTTGATGGGTAGGGTCACAAAAAACGCCGATAACTTGGCTATATGTTGATCGAATTTGATGAAATTTTGAGAAATGATGTGAAATTGGCCTGCTACTATATCTGGTAAAAATGGTGCACACAGACTGAATGGTCCCACCAAAATCCAAAAAACAATTAGGGGTCCACTTTTTTTTACGCATCCTGTAGATTAATAGAAACAATATAAAACTAGAAAGTTTTCTTCAATCGTTCATTTTCCGCTCGAAGTCTCTGTATCTCAGCCACTAGCTCATGATTGATTGAGTAGGTTTCAAACAGTGATTTTAGTTCAGCCTGCAGCAAAAATTGCATAAAAAAACGTCAGATATGCACATATAGCAAATATATTTTCTAAATGAACACTAAAGTAAATAATACAAACCAAACTACTATTGTAAAGAAAAAATGATGATTTTATATTACTAGAAATAAACTCATAAAGCTCAGAAATGGTATATAATAATAATTATAATGGGATAATGGTCAGGAAGCATCCAGGACCCATTTCATGCAATGCAGCAATCCACAATTCAACTTGTATGTCACAGATCTTACTCTCTGATCGGCACTACCGGGAGTTGAACCCTGGACGTCAGTCATGTTTGAAAGACCACGATAGTTCCACTAAGCTGCTATATAGCTAAATTTAACATCAGTTTGCAACCATAGTTTAATATATTATAATTATCTGATTATTATCAAATCTGACAGAAGTCATAACAATATGACAGCAAAATTTCATAACAACTGCAGTACTAAGCTAGATAATTCTGTCCAGGCCCTCCACAGTTGCATTTTACTGTCTGTCTGTGACAGTTATCCTTTCGGCACGGAAACAGATGTTTAATTTAGCTTTGATCTATTATTATTATTTTCATATAAAAAACAAAACCTGTTGGAGCTGGAACTGTTTCAGCATGTCCATGTGCATGCTGAGTTGAGTCAGTCTCAGTTCTTCTCTGAAGTCTTCCAGTTCATCTCTCACCATACGCAGGACAAACTCTGTCTGGTACTCTGTCGGCATGAGAGGGCGTGTATCGGACGTACCCGATGCCCCATCACTTTGAGGCGTTTCCAGTGTGTCCATAGCTGTGTGGCCTACAGGTTGGATCGTATTAATGCGAGAGGAAGAAAGAGGGAGTGAGGATGGAGGAGGCATGGAAGAAGCAGGAGGAAAGGAAGGAGGCATAGAGGAAGTTAGAGAGTCAACCGAAGGTATCGGAGTCGATGATGTCCAAGCGGACTGATTGTGAGCTTTGATTGTAGATCTTGCTGAGTGTTGTAGAGGGTCATGGAGTATAACATCTTCAACACACACCTCCCCGGCTATCTGTATATATCATTATATAAAACAATAGCAATGTATTTTTTATCCTGGCAATGCGGACACTTTCACACACGACAAATGCACATGATAATTTCCATTCTCAATTGCCACTTTTGTGTTTTGCTAGTTTATTTAACCACTCCATGATTTATTGTACCTTTGCCATTTAATAGCGTGACAAAGATGCTAGCTCAAGTACACAATAAACCTTCCAGACACCCTGGGGCTGTGTACGAAACTGGAAGCACTATTTAATACCGTACTTATAATCTTTATCTATTGGATCTATTTCACTCATTAGCCCATAATTAATAATTACGTTTTACTGAGTCTGTCCAACTGTAGTCTATACTGATTACTTTCACTCCAATACAATACAACACACAATACTATTTCTAATACTAGATATGAGACACTCGAGAATAGACCAACCAAAAATTGCACATTGTAGCGTGGAAGGCCCAACAAATGCAATTGCCGAGAAAAGAATGAGAAACCACCTCAAGACCTCTAGTTTAACTTGAACAGAAAGGGATCATTTTATGTATGCTGAAGGTAAGGTCTAGTCATGGGATCAACTATTGAATTAATCGATGGTGTGCTTATTTATAAGCGAGAAAATAGATTTTGTGTCAAAATTTTTGTCTTGAACCTGCAACATGGCAGAGTAGACAAACAATACAGTACAATATTATTAATGCAAGTTTCATTCTCTGATGACGATATCCAGGAAGCCAGAATTTGAGTAAAAATCTCTTGACACCTTATATATACAAAAATTTACCAGCAACTCTTGTAAAACGTACCTTAGCTGAGGCTGGCCTAGGTGGTAACTGATTTGAGGCTGCTGTACGACTTGTAGTACCGTTCATGCCACCCTGTGGAGGCACAGTAGATGCAGCTGAAGATCTCGTCACAGATGGCGTAGCAGATATTTCAGGCAACCGATTTCTCTTTACTTCTACTGTCTGCTGTATCGGTGAAAATAGGTCACCTAAACAATTAATATAAATAAGGAACAGATAACGCATGATAACTTTGAATTCTTCATAACTCGATGATAATAAGAGTTCATATGATAATACGAGTTCTCGTACTTATGAGTGTTTGTATCCATATTAGTATGCAGTGCAGTACGAAAAGATTTCAGTTCATAACATTGATAAAATGCGCACTAGTCAAATTGATACCTACACAAAAAGTGTGTTTTTGCGACACATTGTTCTGTGCTTTGAAGGCCCATAATGGTTAAGTTTCTCAAATGAGCCAAATGACCAATACTTTTAAGTTTAAAAAGGAATATAGTGATAAAAATTGATGGCAATATATTAAAGAATTATTTGGAAATGTAACAATGTACAAAAAAATAGATTGTATACATAATTATTAGCAACCGCACAAGCCAGAAAGAGCACGGACATGTTAGAATACTCTAAAGTACTTACTTGCACCAGCAGGCGGAGAGAGCACGGACATGTAAAAAAAGCTAAAGCTAAGTTTGATGTCTGTTTCCATATCCAAAGATACTGTCAGAGACGGAAGAGATGTTAGAGTACTCTAAGTACTTACTAGCACCAGCAGGCGGAGAGAGCATTGACACATTAGAATACTCGTTGACATTAGAAAAAGGGTGTGTCCTACTGGACTGTGTCAACCCTGCACTCGAAAACACTGACTGATTCTCTGCACCACCATCTATCAATTAAAACAATGTATAAATTATAAAGTATATTATTTTAATTTTACAGTAGTATAATAATCCCAGCAGTTAAAGATCCACAGGGATTGGTGAGATCGGATGGAAAGCGTCCTGAAGGTGTGTCCCAGATCCCCTGGTCGGAGGGCTAGTGTGTCAGCTGGGACATTACTGTCACGGATACGCTCGCAGCCAGTAACGTTGCCGTGTCAAGCTCTATGGCTGGGTCTGCTGCAGAAGTTGCAGCTGGAAAGAAGGTTCAGAAATACTCAGAAATAATGTCAAGGTGCTCCTTCGTGCCCATTGTCTTTGAGACCCTGGGCCCCATCAACTCTGCCAGCACCGACTTTATAGACGACATTGGCAGGAGGACCCATGCCATCACTTTCAGAGACATGGCATTCCAGAGTACAAGAGATTAATTTTAAATGCTTTTGTTATCTATACTTCTTTTTTTAACGTATTAAAATCAATTTGATCATATTTTTTAGCCCAGGGTCGTTTACCACCCAGGGCATTAAAAAAATATATATAATAATAATCAAATATAATTTTACTTTTAAAGTTGTAATATGGTAAAAAAAAGCACTCATTTAATGAATCCTCAATACAGCACGAAATTATCCTTTATATGTATATTGTCTTACAACGACAAACAAACATAATACTTTGATTGGTTAATTTTTTTAATAACTGCATTTGAATAAAAATAGAAAAATTTCATGGCACAAGTAAGACACATATACCCAATCAATCAATCAATGAGGATTTAACGTCAGGTTCCTCACCTGAAGACGATGTCAGGGATGTTCTAAGCGGGATGTGCAACTAGAGACAGTACACAACTTATCCAATAGTAAAAACTTATCCAATCAACAAGAATTTTATCTCAAAGCCCATTATACCATGGAGCCACTCCTCCAGGACTTACCTTCTCTAACAGGGGAGAATATATCGCTGACGTCCAGAGCGCTCCTAGGCTGATAGTTAGAGTTGATGTAGTCGTCACGACCTCGTGTGGTGGAGTAATTAGCATAGGAGAGACTGGACGTATTGCTGCCCTGTGTGTCATTGGCTCTCGTGCCATATGCTACAAAACATCAATCAATCAATTGCAAGTCAATTGCAGACCTAATATATGCTTTTATTTGGTGCAATTGTACGATTGATAGGTGGTCAGCTAGATAAGGTGCAGTGTTCCTTCTCTAACAATCTAATGTGTGTGTCATGGTATGTTATTTACTTTGAAATAAACATAGTTTCTCTCTCTCCTTCATATAACGCACTGTTAACTAATGCCCTATTTATTTACTAATATTATCGTCAGTTTTAAATCCTGAATTGAATTTAAAAATATACAAAGAAAACCAAAAATACACATAGTAAGCTAATCAGTTGAGTTTTCATTTTAGTCAAAAATTTGCTTGTGTTATTTAAACTAAAGATAGACCCATGGATAATTGGATATATAAATAAGAAGATAATAAACGATAATGACAACAAGGAGAAAATAAAATTACTTGCAGCAATTGCTACTACGCTTCTGGTGTTCACAATTTTATACATATTACTATGGGCTCACATATCAACATCCGAACAAGGATGTCATGTTACTGTGGAAGCACAGGCCATTCTTGCTCATGAGTCTACTAGTCCTTATTAATTATTCTCAGGTTAGACGTAAGTATTTAGACTAACCGGTGTAGAAGCTGTTGGTGGGGAGAGGCGTATCTGTAGAATACAGCTTTGTGTGATTGGTCAGCGCTGATGTGTTCTGATACAGCGGTTCACCAGAGTCCAGATCTGTGTGTGAAACAGCTGATCTCTCTGACCCAGTACCACTCAGCTTAAACTGTAATATCAACAGTAACAGATAAAAATTAACTAAGAAAAATACCAATTATAGTGCAGCAATCACTGATATACAGGGTGAGTAAATAAAAAGTGGACCTCTAATTGTTTTTTGAATTTTGTCGAGACTATTCAGTTCATGTGCACCATTTTTACAGGAAATATTGGCAGGCCAGTTGAACATCATTTCTTAAAATGTCATCATATTCGATTAACAGATGGCCAAGTTATCGGCGTTTTTGTGACCGTACCCATCGAATACAGTATTTGTCTTTTATAAATAATAAGGTTTTTGTATTTGGCACTAAATCGTAAATAGTACACCGATCCCTGTACAATTTTGCAGACATGGGGAACAACCAATGCTAACACACTTTGATAAATGTCATTCAGATATCTTTACAAACAGAAAAGTTATTCACATTTGAACATGATAGGGGTCTGAGAACAGTTTTCCAGTATTGAATTATATGACATCATCTGTTTTCAGTTAACAAAATTTTATTATTAAGTTGATTCCTAAGATATTCTGCAGCAATAGTGAACAACCAATTCTATCTCTTGTCACCAAATTTCATTTGGATATCTAGTTATAAAAGTTATTTCTATTTCAGTATGAGTGATAGACAACATTGAAAGGAGCATGCTTTAAATATTTAACATCGGATGAGGTTATGAAAGTGAAAATCTGTCTACCCGTCAAACTGATATATCAATAACTTTTTTGTTTTTACAGATATTCAAATGAAATTTGGTGCCAAGAGATAGAATTGATTGTTCTCTATTTAGGGAAATTTTCATAGGAACCAGCTCAATAATTACAATTCAATCACTAAAATACACGGCGGATTTTATTTGATGGGTACGGTCACAAAAACGCCGATAACTTGGCTATCTGTTGATGAAATTTTCAGAAATTTTCAGAAATGATGTGAAACTGGCTTGCTAATATTTCCTGTAAAAATTGTGCACATAGCCAGAATGGTCTCGTCAGAATTCCAAAAACAATTTGGGGTCCACTTTTTTTTTACTCACCCTGTATATTCATTCGTAATGTGTGTTCATTTTTTAATTCATATGATATGCATTATTGGCAACATATGCAATTCATTATACATGTCTAAGAGCTAATGAGGCAATGTATAAATGTGTAGCCTACTCTTTCAAGTCATGTGCAAACAGAGACTTCGATGAGATGTCAGGTTCATGTCTGAGAGTACGTCTCAGTGGCTCATTGGTTATCGTGTCAGCTATGTAAAATTTGTGTATAAGGTCCAAGTTTCAGTTCCAGTAAATCAGAGATTAAAATCTGATGTACAATGGAACAACCAAGCCGTCCATATCTTCGTGAGACCACCCCCCTTCTCGATTTGACTTGGCCCTCCTGATACAAGAAGCAAGGAAAAAATCCGCCACCTAAAAAACCTAGATCTATCATTTTCTGACAGCATTAATTTTGATGAATAAATAGTGATGAAGCCATTTTACAATGGGAGTTAAACACTTTCATTGTGCAGAGATATATACAAACACAAAGTATTTGTGAAACAGACTCTGCAAAGCATTAGAGCTGCTGGCATTTAAACTGAGAACCTCTCAACTATGGTCAAGGTATTTTAATACATGCGCCAGCACCATCATGCTACACAGCCCATTACTAAGAAGATAAATAAAATAAATTAGCATTTTAAGTTTTTAACCATACTGGAATATATAGATATTTCATAAAGTCAAACCTTGGCTGCAGATATAGGTTCAGAATTCAGCCGATATCCCACACAGACAACAGGAGATTTCTGTGCATGAATTGTGCGCAGCGGCGCGGTGAAGCTGCGCAGGTCATAGATGTGTATGTGACCGCGAGACGTTCCTACAGCCAGAGTGGCGCCATCATGTAAGAAATCTATTGAAGTGAGCGGAGAGTCTGACTGCATCGTCTTTAATACCCTACAACATATAGTCATTGCTTGGTCTTTAATACCCTGAAACATACAGTACAATACCAAAACTTCCTATACATATTTTATGTTACTCACAGTTTCACTATACTAATAATAATAACAATGCTATATTCCTGCTTCTAACAATATATATCAAGTTATTAGCTTGTACTATTATATAGATAGTAATTAGAATTATTAGCTTAACATTTAATTATTGACATCTTAGGAACTGATAGTGAGGCAACTTTTTACTGTCAACAACAGTTTAGATTACCTTCTGCAGATCCTTGCCCTGTTAAGTGACAAGTGATCACTTGATAAGTGATCATAAATACAGTACTATTTGTGTATCGCTACAACACACACGCTTATAAATATTGCACAGTTCTGGTCTTTCTTCTTTGAGAAAGAATAATTGTGTATCATACATTTATCATCTAAATCATCCAAAATGGAAACTAAATAGAATCAGAATAGAATATTTAAGTTAGACATGGGTCTAAACAAGCAGGTTGCTTTCTAACAGATTAAAGTTATTGTGATATAAGATAAAAGAAGAATGATATAAAGATTTGAATCATACTTTTTGCTGATGATATCGTAGCAGATGATGACTTTATCGAGCCCTACGCTCATCGCAAGCATGTGATTTAGTGGTGAGAAAGACAACCCTGTGGCCGCAGCTTTGTGTGACTCATACTTCTGAGTCATGACTCTCACCCCTGCATCCCACATACAAACCGCACCACTGTCGTCAATGTGACCTAGCACTGTCTTCTTGACCTTACTGAATCTCACTTGCCGTACTGTCTGCATCATGTCAATCAATCAATCAATCAATCAGTTTATCAATGTGACCCAGTACTATCTTTTTTGTAAACATCGCTGAAGCTCACTGGTCGTACCGTCTGCATCACTCAATCAATCAGTCAATCACGCAATCAATCAGTCAATGTGATCTTATTTGCATTGCTGAATCTCACTTGTCGTACCATCTGCATCAACCAATGAATCAGTAAACCAATCAATCAGTCAGTCAATCAATCAGACAATGTGACTCAACACCGTTCTCGTAACCTTGCTGAATCTCACCTGTCGCACTGTCTGCATCAATCAATCAATCAATTAATCTATCAACCAATCATTCAACAGCTTTACTTTATAATGTTCACTCTCACTGTACATCCAAATAGTCCTGTAGGTCTATTTACCTTGCTGAATCTCATCTGCACCATTTCTATGTATTTTAATTTCACTTTCTAATTGAGCTTAATGGTGTCTTTATGCATCAAAACATTATTATGATAAATCAGACTTTAGTCTCTAGTTACGTTACAATAATAATAATGTGATGTGAAGTGGCTGATGAAAGAAAGTAAAAATATTGGACTTAGCTTAAATATCAGCAGATGTG
>JAQFZF010000896.1:0-15509 GCA_034695365.1 Enchytraeus norvegicus | reverse complement strand
TAAAACCCCCCCCCCCCCAGATATCGAGATTAATTATATATGTATGATTGTTATTGAGATTAATTATACATGTGTGCGCTTCATAACAACACGTAGACATCCGTTTGATTGTTCGGACACCGGACGGGATAACTTTGCTCAAAGAAAAGTTTTCCTTTTTTTATTATTTGTTTTTTCTTTACTAATAATCATGTCCTTCAGACTTTTCTAATATATGTCCTTAGAAAAGTCTGAAGGACATGATTATTGGTACAGATAGGAAGAACAACTTTGAAGCAAAGTTTCCCCGCTGACTAAAGTTACCCCGAGTGACAGTAGTAATAGTAAATAATTTAAGCACTCCCCGTTATAAAAATGTCAAGATATTTGTAGCGTAACGTCATACAGAATCTTAAAAGACTTAATTTTACTACATGTAATTTCTCTATAATTTTGAATTTAATAGGATTTGCCTGTTTTCAAAAAATTATTCCGGATATGGGGATCTAGTCAGTGGCGTTTCTGAGGGGTGGCCTTGGGTGGCCATGGCCGCCCCAAATGAAAAGTTGGCCACCTCGGTGGCTGCCCCAAAAATGTAAATATATCATATATACAATGTACTGAAACATCTACAAATTTATGTAACATATGGGCCCACCAAATTTTGTTTGGACCTCTCTGGCCACCCCATTCTGCACAAGCCAGATTCTCCACTGCCCAATGTGGCTATTTAATATTATTGTAGCAAAATGGAAACAAATTCTAAGATTCAAAAATAAGATAGATGACTTTTATTGGTTTTTTATTGTTATTAATGACTTTTATTGTGCAGTGAAGAGTTAATAAATTACAGTAATTTTCTCATTAGTAACTATGTTATTATGCATATTAAAGATATTCTGATTTTCAATGAGTACAAAATGAATGCCATAATATCAATAAATGACAGGGTTCGGACACCCGTGTACGTACCCAAAAAATACCCGGCAGTTTATTTGGGTGGATCCACTTAAAAAACCCTCTTAAAATACACGCTAAAAAACGTGCATATTTTCTCCAATTTTTGTTAAAACTTTGAACTTTCCGTTCAATAATATAATTGTCAAAACCACAATCTACTAGTACTGCATAGCATTGTAGCATGTAGGCTAACCTATAGTATACATTTAGCAGTACCTATGTACAATGTAAGCTAGAGACTAGCAAGTCAGATATCATTTAGCCTAAGTTTTTAAATAGCCCTTTAAAAACTCAATAAATCCCAGTACCCCCAAAAAACCAATAACACCCCCAAAAATCCACCGGGTTGGGTTTTTATATAAAAACCCAGGTTTTAGTAATCCTGGTAACAGTGGTCCCAAATTATTACTGTTGTTAGAAATTTGTGCCTATGTCATATTTGTCTCAACTTTTGTGTTCGACAGTTAGGGTCAGCTGCGATTTTGTTTAGGGTTAGTCCCCAAACATAACCCATCCAAATTATTACTGTTGTCAGAAATGTGTGCCGATATCATATTTGTTTAAACTGTTTTGTTGGACAGTTAGGGTCAGCTGGGGTTTTGATTAGGGTTAGTCCCCAAACATAACCCATACCATAAATCTAACTTTAATCTGCACTGTGTGTAAATTTAAAAAAAATCAGATCTAATGAATAATTTGGGACCGCTGTTACCAGTATTACCCGGGTTTTAGACCCTGATAAAATAAGTAATAAGTTTATGTAATGTACTGTTATTGAATGTGTCTAAATGCTACAGTCATTTGCTAAGTCTAAAAGAATATAATAAAAGAGAATATAGAAAACTTTTTTATCTATACTTCTTTTTTAACGTATTATAATCAATTTTATCATATTTTTTAGCCCAGGGTCGTTTACAACCCAGGGCGATAAAAAAGTAAAAAAAAAAAAAAATATATGTAGAATTACATGTATATGCAAATTATCTAAGTTTATATTATTGTTTTATAATAACAATCAAAAATAAAACCTGGTTATCATACAGTAACATCCAAATACAGACTTTCCTTTGTAAATCTAGAAGTTATTGTACGACTCTGAAAATTGAATCATGGTGTATAAGTGTGCAGTCTGTGGTTGTAGCAGTGGACATGACAAACATGATACAGCAAAGGAAGTAACTTATCATCAGTCTAATCTAAAGACTCACAAATTGAGTCTGGAAGGGTCTGATCTTTTACATTGTTCGACTCTACCACGGGCATCAAATTAATGTAATCAGATTCATGTCTATGCAGACAACAGATGCTATGAAAGAAACAAAACTCTCTTATGCGAGTCTGGCTACAGATGATATTCCAGATTGTCTATTAGACATGATACAGAGCAGACTAAAATATGGAAACATTGCTTGATGGCTTTGTGTGCAAGAGAATGTCTGAATTGTATTTGAAATTTTTGTCAATTTTTTGTGTTTTATAATAAAAATTCATACATCAAAGTCAATTATAATATAGTAACAATTAAAATTTAATTATACTGTAATTTGTAGATCTATCCGTTATTGGCCGAGAAACATTGAATCATGGTGTACAAGTGTGCAGCCTGCGGCTGCAGCTGTCGATATGACAAGCAAGGTGCAGTAAAGGATGTAACTTCTCAACAGTCGCCTGTTGTGAGTCAAGAGACTCAGAACAGTTACTTGTGTCTGCAAGGGTCTGCTCTCTTACAAAGTTCATCACTGCCACTGTCTGCTACTCAAGTGATGTCTATACAGACAACAGACGCTATGAACGAAAAGAAACTCAATGAAGCAGATCTAGCTACCGATGTTATTCCAGATTGTCTACTAGATGTGATACTGAGCAGACTAAATATAGAAACATTACCTGATAGTTTTGTCTGCAACAGAATGTCAGACAAAATATTGATGTACAAGTTGGATGTAACTAAAGGATTAATTGTCGTTGAATGTGGAATTATTTTAACGAGTGACTTTCACGTCACCTGCAGCAGTTACAATGAAGTCCTACCTGTGAACATCTATGAAGATCTGCTCTCAGATCAGAGTAAACAGATAACAAGGATCTCACAACTACTAAACCTTATGAGCAGACTCAGCAGATGTGCTAGACATGATAGGGGTAAGAATGTATTTATTGGAGGTTAATGATCTTCTATTAAATTCTAGGAGATCTCAATTAAATATGTCCAAATAATTATATAATAAAATGAAGTGTATAAATTGGAAGATGGATTAGGCCTAATAATAGCAAAAATAATTTAGTAACATCTATCTTATTACCTCTGAGATTCAAGTATTAAAAGCCAGTTGGACCAAGGTCTGATTTCTTTTGTAATGTCATTTATCTCCCTCTGTACTAAGTGTACTGCTTAATTCTTCTAATTTCAGTTGTATTCCTGTTGTCTTAGTGGAAACAATATTGCATGCTGGTATATGTACCTAATCAGATGTGCATATAATATATATAATAATAATTATAATAATTTTATTATAATAATAACAATTATTTTTAGCCCAGGGTCGGTTATCACCCAGGGCAATTTTTAAAAAAAATGTAAAAAAAATTATAATAATAATAATAAAGTAAATTATTGTTCAAGTGGCGACTCTGGGTCCTACAAACAAGAGTGGCTCAGATTTTATTGTTGACATTGGCGAAAGGTTGTGAACCGTAATGGACGACCACCGTGAGTGATCATTCCTGTGGCAGAAACTGTCTGTTGCCCTCCAGCAATACAATTCCATTTTAATCAAGAGTAGTAGTAGTAGTAGTATTTTATTAGCAACTTCAGTGTGACATACGCATAATGTTACAAGCTAGAATACACATAATATATACAATACAACAATAATAAATCCTAAATTAGAAGCAGATAGAGTTTGAGTCTTTCTATAATGGAGCTTAACACAATGATAAGGGCCTATTCTAAAAATCATTTTGTTTATAAAATTTTTGGCTGTGAGAGCAGTGACAGCGGAAGTGTTCTGTTGTGGGATCTCTTTTCGCAGGTTATAGGATGACACTTTAATTTCTGGTAATAACTGATGCAAAACGTGCTGTTCATCTGTTAGAACACTTCCAAATAAAGTTCACTCGACTGTCTGTCAGTGCAGAATATTAATGACTACATGTTTTAACCCATGGGCCAAATAGGCCTACAGTATACACCCCTCTGGGTACAGATATAAACTTTTTAGATTTGCTAACCCAGGTTTGTTTTACCACCTAGGGCCTTTAAAAAATGCTCTAATAATGAAACTGATATTGTTCAACATATTGTTTGTCAATCCTCATGCTTCGTTTGATGGATAGTCGGTGTTTTTTATAAATGAGTACGGTAGCTTAATATCATGTAAAATTATAATTTAAGAAAACTCGCATTCTAAATAGGATTTAGACGACAGACATTTTGTGCAAAGCGCAACATTTGTCTATTTCTGTGTTGAACACAATACTTAAAATTTATTTGTTTATCAGTTTAAGAATTTCCAGCTACTACTACTCATCATTTTGGTCGCCGCTAACCCCCCACTCTAACACACACTACATGGTTCATTGGCTTACCCTTAACCCTTTCCATCCAACTTTACCCAACAGCTTAACCCAACTTAATTTTGTGTACATGTTATATATACGCTCTGATATCTTAGAATAGGCCCATTGACATTTCATTTCACTTTTGTTTCTCTTTTTACAGATAAAACAGTGGTAAGTGCTGGAATAATGGATGATGCTATAAAAGAAGAAGAATTAGACAGTGAGCTGTCAGATGTTCGTGTAACAGAGATGATTGATAACACTGTAAAGGATTATAAGGTGGAAGAGGAATCAGACAGTGAGCTGTCAGATGCTTGTGTAACAGAGATGACAGATAACACTATAGAGGATTATAAGGTGGAAGAGGAATCAGACAGTGACACATCTGATGATTATGAATATGTTCCACAGCTGAGCGTTGCTGAGAGAAACTCTTTACTAGGTTTGTTTCAATCGAGAGCATCTTCTTGTTAGCAGTATCTACTGTCTAGTCTATCACAATCTAAAAGACAGAAACTAGAGGAGACTTACAGCTAGTCTCAATGACTTATAATTAATTAGGTTAAATCTGTACCATCACCGGGGTATCATGGATTTGGTTTTTGATATTTGAGAATTTGGATTTTGTTGGGGTTTGGTATATAATGCCTTTGGTATGGATCCTGAAGGATACATCTCTGATAAATGCGTCTTGCATGTACAGTGCAAAAGCTGACTGCATTAGACTTACATTTCCATAGGGCGTATAATTTCTCTTTCAGCATAAGTGCTATCCAGCTGCGTTTGGGTGGACCAGCTTGTATGACATATGCTGTCTGAGACGTCCTGACATCGTCGTCAGATGATGAACCGTGCATTAAACCGCTATTTGATTTGATAATATTATTATATAATGAGATTATTTTGAGATTATTTTGCAGGTTTGAACCCTGAGATGTTCAGCATCCGAGGTGCACATCAGTGACTTCACACGATTAGACTGAAATACTGTAGGCATTGGATTATTGCATTATTTGTAACCAAATTCAATGAAATTAAAATAATTAGAATATGCAAAATGGAGAAAATACTAATGTTTGTTATGGTTGCCAATGTTGACTGAATAAAAATATATTTTCTCTTCTGTTGGCAATAATTATAACTTTGGTATCTTAAATGTTTTCTGTTGATTTTTATAAATTTGTTTTTGTATCAGTGAAACATTTGTTGCACCATATTCCATCACTTTAAAGATATTATGTTGCAGGTGTGACACCTTCAAGTAGAAGAGCCTCAAAGAAAGCAGATTCTTCACGACGTGGCAAATGTTCTCAGTGTGAGAAAACTTTTCGCAGAATAGATCAAGAGACACGATGTATACAATGTGAACACTTTAGAGATGGTCAGTTTCATTGTACTCAGTGTGATAAAGCATTGACTACTGTAAGATCCTTGAAGGATCACATACAGCGTAAACATCTGAACAACAGACAACATCAGTGTACTCAGTGTGAGAAATCATTTGTTAATAAGGTTGATCTTGGTAAGCATATCAATCAGGTGCACGCAGATAAGATTTATAATTGTGACAGGTGTGGTTACAGTTGTACCAACAGTCATTATCTAAAGCATCACATCTCAGCTGTACATCTCAGGGAGAAACCTCACCAGTGTCAAAAGTGTGGTGTCTGTTTCGCTAAGAAAACTCATCTAATGCGACACATAAAGACCATTCATCGCGAGAAACCTTTTGCTTGTTCTGCTTGTGATACGAAATTCTCACAACCTCACCATCGTGACAATCACTGGAGAAAAGTGCATTCCCCGAGCAAGAAAATTCAACTGAAAGCACCGTTAATTGCACGTGTTCGTAAGAGGCGAGCCTGTTCAAATAAAGAACTTCTAAATTGAAGAGGTCGCTTAGATTTAGGCCTTCTGTGTTATTTGATAAGTGATGTTCATTATAATGTTTCATTTATTATCAGTAGACCTAATTCTTACTGGGATTATTTGAAATTTTATAAGTGACGTTAATTACATTATTGAGTTTGCTTAATCTTACAAATATTATTTGCTGTTATTTAATAGATCTACTGCTGTATTCTGTTATTGTATACTAGTGAAAGGGCCTTTGATTAAGGCTTTCAATAGAACTAATTTCATAAATTGTGGATTTTTGTTTCTGGCGGAGGAGGTGGGGCACAGCCCTTCCTCTCGGCCCACACCATTCAATTTACAAGTAATGGAGGTGACCTCCGCTCTGCTCTTCTGCACTTCTCTTCTTCCTTCGCTTTGCTGCAGACGTACAAACTTCTCAGTGACCCACACACAGGACAGTCATCCACACAATAGACATCTGATTCTCCCACAGCCACAGGCCAATTATATGCGACACATTGTCCCAGAAGCTGTTCCAGAAACGTCAAGCCACTGCGATTTTATAGGGTAAATACTTCTATCATTTAATTGCTAGTATTTACATGGATTGACTAACTGATTGACAGTGATTGTTGTCTCTGAAAGAAGCAACCTACATGTAGATATTCTGACAAGTAATGTGTAGTAAATTGCTAAATCTTAAACTTGTTAACCGTAAGCCAAACCAATTCATAAATCACACTTGTATTCTGTGAGTGGAATTTCTCTAGAAGCGCAGTTGTCAGGATCTTTGCTCGAATTACAGAGAGGAAGAGGGAACATTTGAGGAACCGGACGTTAAATCCTCATTCATCGATTGATTTGCCCATAAAATAATTTCAAATATAAGAGGTTCTTGCGTGCCTGACCGCCTAAAATTGGTCAAGATCAAAGTTAATTTACAGACTTCATTATCATTATTTGAACACTGGTCAGGAAGAGCTTACACAAAGATTGTGAACAATGCCCAATATACAGTAACACACATCGATTCACACAGAGCAGTAACAGCTCTTCAAAGGAACATTATATTCTCCTATTTCAGGTTCCCTTTTTGGTGCAGTATATTTTCTCAAGCAAGAGGCTACAGTTTTGATTTAGTATGATGGGCTATTCCCATACATGTTTGAATGACCCAGCATCATGGGGAACAAAGCCTTTTGGTGTTGCAAAAGTAAAAACCTTGCAGTTGGATCAATGAGCATAATAGCAGACTGTGAGTGGGAATGAGTACAATGGACCTGCCAATTGGGCAATACACGACAGAGAGAGAGAGATAGACAGAGAGAGAGAGAAAATATAGGCTAAATAAATAATGATAGTGCTACATTTTAGTGCCTCTCTAAATATAAAAGCTGTAAAGCTAAATTTAACGTCTGCTTCCGTATCAGAGGATACTGTCAGAGATGGACCCAGCTGGGAATTGAACCTCTGATCTCCTGCTTATCAGGCAAGATTGCTACCGATTCGGTCATTCAAACCGAGACACGCTACAATATATGCTAAATACCGGTACAAATATTTATAGATAAAGTGAAAACACAAACAGATAAAGAAACAAGCAATAAGACAAAATGTCAGCATATATATTGATATATGCTGAAATTTTCAATGCTTTGAAATGTGGATATGGAGTAGATTAAAAATATATCTCATACAGAACAAATAACAAATGAAGAGATACTAAATAGGGTTATTGAAATTAGAGTGTTAATCGAAACGATATTGAGAAGAAAGAAGAATTGGATTGGTCATGTCTTGCGAGGTGAAGGCATGATGAAGGAGATTATGGAAGGAGAGTATGATGGAAGAAAAGGACGAGGACAAAGCCGTATAGGAATGTTAGATGATTTTAAAGAAGGTGGAACATATTATGTCATGAAACGAAAAGCTAGCGATAGAGAGTTATGGAGGAATTTGACTCCCAGGACCTGCCACTTGGCAGAGCACTAGATAGATACTGAAATATGATAAAGAAAATTTAATGCAATTTGCTATGAAATGCATATGTATATGAACATTTTCGCTTGACACTTAAGACACTATCTTTCTATATTTACTATTTCATCCTCTGTAGTTTGGAGATTTGAAGCTACATGTATTTAAGCAGCAAGTATTATTGTCCAAAATAACATCTCTGTAATCTTTTCCGCGGGCGTCCTATAAAACACCGGATTACATCCAGTGTCTTATCCAGTGATCATATGAAGTGTCTTTGAGATACAATGATAAGAAGTGTACACTTCATGAATTTAGAATTTCAAACATTATTCCCCTATGGGTTCGGGTTAGGGATAAGGGTAGCATTTTGGTTAGGGGCAAGGTAACTATAGTCCATAGATTAAGAAGATTTCATATTCAGTATTAATGAAATATGCGCTTTTCATCATAACAACTCAAAGTCGCTTATAGTTCGCTATCCAGTGTTCGAATAATGCGGAGGAGTGGGCACCCAATTGCCTCGCCGGCCTCTCCCCCAATGGCCCGGTATTGTATTTGAGGGGTCCGGGGGGAGGAAGCCACTAATATGCTAAAATTCATGATTCCAGTAACAAAAACTGCAATTTGTAATTAAATTCGAGCACTGTCGCTATCATTGAATAATTAAAAGGTTGATCTTAGTGATATTTTACATTTCAACAACCTTTGATTTTAATGATGTTAAACTGGTATTGATAAGGAGCTCACTAGTATTAACATTCAAGGAAACAAATCCCACTTGACCATGTTAAATGTTTTTATTTGGCCATGTATCGTATTAGATCTGACTTTAACAGTGACAAGCTTTCTTATGTTTTCAAGATTTTATTTCATTGAGAAACTTGGACCACATTGGTTAATATTATATAGATTATTAGATATGGTTAAAGCCGTCATGTACAGCAGCTAAATGCATCTTAAGATCACCCTGCAGTGTGAGATATTTATTGCATTGCGCACAATGATGTGGTTTTGCAATCACTGCGTAGGCCTGCAATAGCCATACACTCATACATAATTACATCTGACATACTTGAGTACTAGTTGTAGTTAAGTAGTTTATTACCAACTTCATTGTGATTACACTGTAACAAGCTAGAATTACAGTATACATACAATATAACGATTAAAATTCTTTAATTAAGAGCAGATAGAGTTTGAATATTTATAGAATTGAGCTTAAGACAATGGTATTCTAAAGATTAATATTCAAAAGCATTACGACTCGAAAGCATCATGTACTGTGCACAGAACACGAGTGGGTTTTCTCTTATGGTGTACTGTCCTGCTCCATCTCTGAAGATGTGTCATCTGTGTCAAATATCTTTTTCACCAGAAGCACGTGACAGACCTCTGTGTGCAAAATTGACATGTGATTTAAGAGTATACTTGTTCGCGAAATCTGTACCGCACTCGTCACAATGAGATTTTAGTTGATAGTGGACAGTTATCCAATGTTGCTTGAGGGAACTCTTGTATGAACTCTCATACTTACATTCTGCGCAACCAAACGGTTTTACACCATCGTGCACTGCTCTCTGGTGTACTGTAAGATGAGCCTTGTGTGAACATTTATAATCACACTGATCACATGAATAAGGTTTCTCTCCACAATGAACTGATCTAAAGTGGCGGTCACGACTCTTACGGAACAAGAACTTCTTACTGCAGGCTGAGCATTTGTGAGGTTTCTCATGATTATGTACAGACATTACGTGCACCCCTAGATCGTTTTTAAACGAGAAGCTGGAATCACACTGCGAACACCTATGAGGTTTCAGTTTTAAATGTACAGCGGATATGTGATCCTTTAGACGTTGACTGGTTGCAGAACAGTAGCCACACTTATCACACTTATATTTCTTCTCTCCGTGTATATGTCTGATATGCTGCGCTAGATCTAGTCTAACACTATATGATTTCTCACACTGAGTACAACAATGCTGCCTGTTGATCACATGTTTACACTGTATATGCTGCTTCAAGTTCCATGCTCTTTTAAGTTTTTTATCACACTGAGTGCAATGAAACTGACCATCACTCAAGTGCTTACACTCTATACATTGCTTCTCTTGATCTGTTCTGCTGAAAGTTTTCTCACACTGAGAACATTTGTCACATCGTGCAGGATATGATTTATTTTTCTGTGAAAAATTCAACACAAACTGATCGGAGCGCCGATAAACCATGCCACCACGGAGACGCACCTTTCAAAGATCAAAGTACTACCAAGTCAATACTGACTGACTCCCAGTACGGAGCTGATCCCATTTCCAAGCTCCATCAGCACAAACTGGACATATTTCCTTAATCTAGCGGCAAGATTGCTACCCTCAACTTTGACGATCCATTCGATCATACGCCAGACCCGTGTTTAGCCTTCGCAATCTTCTGAAGTAGTCAAATACCATATACTTATTGCAGCCTATTCAAAAGTCACCCACCATTTTTTACAATGGTCACCCACAATCCATGGGTGACCACTGTAACATGGCAGCTCATATAGCCTAATATCCTCACTGGAGAACTTAAATGCTGCTGTTAAGGTGAGGAAGTCCTTTTAGGCGTCTTATTTGCCTAGAGATTTTAGTGTTCAATTAGTAACTTACAAAGATCATTTCAATGACCTTTGTTACTTTACAGTGGTTACTGTAACATTTAGCACTTTAAAAATAATTTTCACTTTTTATTCGTAAATTCTAGCCCTTTTTTAGTCACCCACTGACACCCACCATTATAAGACCAACTTTGGACACCCACCATTTTTCTCAATTTCGGACACCCACCAATATTTAAGTGTGGCAGAGCTCCTGGTGGGAGCTGTGCCCCTTAACCTTCCCCCCTCCCGTATTTGAAGGGTCCCGGGGAAACACAAAAAATTCTAAAATTCATGATTAAATCAGGTACTTTTCGAATACGCCCACCCAGGGCCCCCCCCCCCTATATCTTTTCAGAGCCCCCCCAACCCCTCATTAGCCCTGAAACTTAAATTCGCAATTCAAGCACTTTAGCTATCGTTGAATCATTTAACCGTTGATATTAATGATAGTTTGCATTTCAACATCCTTTGAATTTAATGATCAATGCTAACTGTTATTGATACATAGGTTACTCGATATAGTAGTAACATGTACAGAATCAAATGTCATTTGACAATATGACATGTTTGTAGTTGGCAACAAATTTGTATTCGATGGGACTTTAGCAGTGGCAAGCTTTCTTATGTTATCAAGATTATATTTTATTGAGAAACTTTCACTAAATTGGCTGCATAGATACTAGATAGGCCTATGTTTAAAAGCATCGTGTACAGCAGCTTAATGCATCTTACGACTATGAGACGTTTATTGCATTGATCACAATGATGTGGTTTGCAACCATAGTGTACAGTAGCCATATATATACTTACATCTGACATACTTGAGTACTAGTAGTAGTTTAATAGTTTATTAGCAACTTCATAGTAACATACTCACAGTACAACAAGCTAGAAATACACAATACAACAATAACAGATACAAAATTAGAAGGAGATAGAGTTTGAGTGTTTCTAGAATGTAGCTTATAATGTAGCTTATACCTGAGTGGATTTGCCAGTGGATAGTTGATGGCTATGTGGCTATGATTTCTGTATAATGGACCAATTGGTCACTGAAATTCCAGTCTGGCGGAGGTCTAGGCTACCACATCGGTTGTAGCGCATTGCTACATGGCTACTTGGCTGTACATTGCCCATTATAGGGATCCTAAACAAGCATCTGATGCTTCCTGACCCATTAGATATTATGTTATGTTATAACAATGTTAATCTAAAGATCAATATTCAAAAGCATCAGGTCTCATCATCAGAAACTCGTACCGCGCACAGAACACGAGTGCATTTTTCTTACGGTGTACTGTCCTGCTCTGTCTCTGAAGATGTGTCATCTGTGCCAAATATCTTTTTGATAAGACCAGAAGCACGTGACAGACCTCTGTGTACAATATCACCATGTGACCTGAGACCACACCTACTCGCGAAAGTTTTTCCGCACACTTCACATAAGAACGGTTTTAGTTGATAGTGGACATGTATATAATGTCCCTTAAGGGCGCCCTTATATGAACTCCTATAGTCACATTCGGCGCAACCATAACGCTTCACACCATCGTGCACTGATTTCTGATGTTGTGTAAGAGTGCTCTTCTGAGCACAAATAAAATCACACCGATCACATGAATAAGGTTTTTCTCCACTATGAACTGCTCTCCAGTGAATATTGCGATTCTGTGTTGTTGAGAATTTCTTACCACAGGTTGAGCATTCATGAGGTTTCTCGTGATCGTGAACAGAACGTATGTGCTTCGTTAGGTGATATTTGTTTGAGCTGCTGTAATCACACTGTGAGCACTGGTGATGTTTCTCCTCTACATGTACAGCAGAGATGTGGTTCTTTAGAAAATATCTGTAGGCAGCACTATAATCACACTTATCACACACATAATTTCTGTCTCCATGCATACGCTTCAGATGTTTGGTTAGATATTTAGCTGCACTGAATGTTTTATCACACTTAGTACAACAATGCTGTCCGCTTTCCACGATGTCTTCATTGTAAGTGCAGCTTGAAGTGATCTGTTCTGCTGAATTATTTAACATTTCACTCCTATCACGTTCAGATTTTCTCTCTCCATGCGTGAGCTCGATATCTTCAGTTAGATTAGATTCAGCACTGTTTGACTTTTGCTGATGACATTGCGTAAAACTGTAATCACACTCGTCATAATTTAATTTATTTTCTCCATGAACCTGTTTGATGTGCCTGATGATACTACATTTAACCTTAAATGTTCTATCACACCTAGTACAACGATACTGTCTGCTGTTCTCATGCATACGCTGTATGTGCAGCTTCAAGTACTTTGCTAGGCTGAATGTGTCACCACATTGAATACAACAGTGTTGTCCGTTGTCCTTATGTTTACGCTGTATGTGCTGCTTCAAGTACATTGCTATGCTGAATATTTTATCACACTGAGTACAACGATGTTGTCCGTTGTTCTCATGTTTAAGTTGTACATGTAGCTTCAAGCCATCTGCTCTGCTGAATGCCTTATCACACTGAGCACAACGATAACTATGGCACTGTCTACTTTCCATACTTATACTGTATGTGCTGCTACAAGGGTTCTGTTTTACTGAATTATTTATCACACTGTGGACACTCCAGTTGTTTCTACTCTGGATGTACAGCGGAGCTGTAAGAATTTAGACTTTGACTGTACGTTGAACTGCAATCACATTTATCCCACTCATATACTAGCTTGATATGCTGGGTGAGATCAAATCTAACACTAACTGATTTATTTCTCTCACCGAGTACAACAATGTTAGGACTTATTCATAAGTTATGTAGTATGTGCTGCCTTATGAATTTTTCTCTGCTTAATGTTTTATCCACCGGTTACAAAAGCTATCAGTTATTCAAATGTTTACACTCTATACATCGCTTCTCTTGATCTGTTCTGCCAAAAGTTTTCTCACACTGAGAACATTTGTTACATCATGCAGGATCTGATTTATTTGAAGATTGCCTTCCACTTGAGTCAGTCACATCCGAGAGACTAAAAGCCTACAGCAACACAACATATTATTATTATGTTATTCACCAATGCATGTATTGGTAAGTCTATCCCCTCTATCTTCATTGCTGGGGAAGGGAGAGGTCATCCAGTATTCTTAGCGCTACTGTGGCATTTTGCATAGAGCGGTGCTTTATAAATGTACTTATTATTATTATTATTAACCAGGGCGCAACAAAAGGTCATTAGCAGCTCCGTCAACTCGCAGGGGGTCCCACAGATGATGTGAGTGTTGTTTCTACAAAAATAAAAATAAAAACAGAAACTAAGACGGGAAGCCCTGTATAAACATGCGGCTATCATGTTTGCATGGAAATAAAAGGAAGAATTAGAAAAGTGTCTTCCTAGTAATGAATGCCTTGGGTTGAAAGTTCCAGTAGCTTATCATCTGGTAGCATATTTTACTGTATTCTACTAAAGATATTTTGGGTTTGTCTTTGTTTTGTTTAATTTTTTCATCTTGGAGTGAATTGGATGGAGGGGGATTGAGGGCATGTTCCTTTGTTAGGAATAGAAACAGCTTTTTTTTAAACTGTCCGTTGGGTTGGAATGCTGGTCAAGTAGAGTGTTTAGTGGATGTAATAAGGAGGCTGTTTTTTAATTAAACTAGAGGCATGTAGCTGACGGCGATTTCTCAGTGGAGGCGTGTATGTTTGTTGGAGATGGTGATGAGAGTGTCTGCAGTACAGCCAGTTCAAATTATAGAGCGGTGTTTGATATGGTTTGTAATTACTGCATGTTAGCTAGTAACAGAGATTACTTTGAATGGCAACAAGTGTTTCTTGTTATTTGCTTCAGCTGGCTGAGGTGAGAGATTTGAGGATGTTTAATGACTTATTAGCTGCTGTCTTGACAGTCTTCAATAATGTCTTCATTGAATGCTAGCTTTGAATCAAAGGTGACTTACACTAGCTTTGAATCAAAGGCACTCACACTAGGCAATCAATGGTGACAGTTTTGAGTCAAAATACTACCTTTGATATTCCATATAATGGAGACATAATACAATTGGAGCTTATATCCAGTATGAAAGATTTTGGTATCCCAATAGACTCAGAATTAAATTTCAAAGAACATATATATGGCTAAATCAAACTGGCCTTCTCAATGCTAGATATAATAAATAGAAACTTCTTTTACTTGGATAAGGACACTTTTAAATTGCTTTACAAAAGTTTGGTGAGAAGCCATATAGAGTATGGACACTTTGTATGGAATCCATATAGATTGGGTATAATTTCTGATATTGAAAGAGTCCAAAAACGTTCCACAAAATGGTCAAAAATTGCAGGAAGTTAAACTGCAGTGAAATAGACTACGCTTTTAGGATATCCCGACTTCAAAATATAGACGGACTCGTGGGGATATGATTGAAGTTTACAAAATTTTGAATGTGTTTTATGACACTAGTGTGGCACCAACCTTATTACGCAATAGGGTGGGTCGAATTGATATAAATGTTTTGTTGGAGCTATGAAACATTGTTAAAAAGTTGCTACCAGTCACAATGT
>JAQFZF010000895.1:0-15515 GCA_034695365.1 Enchytraeus norvegicus | reverse complement strand
TCTGAGTATTTCTGAAGCTTCTTTCCTGCTGCCACTTCTGCAGCAGACCCAGCCATAGAGCTCGACCCGGCAATGTTGCTGGCCACGAGCGTATCCGTAACAATAACGTCCTAGCTGACACACTTGCCCTCCGATCAGGGGATTTGGGTCACACCATCAGGACGCTTTCTATCCAATCTTACCAATCCCTGTAGCTCTTTAACTGCGGAAATATTGGCTCGAGCTTATTATTATATACCAATTAGGAATAATGGTTGCTGCATTAATGGTAAAAATGTTCAAGCCTTAAACAAGATTAAAACTTTGAACAATCAATCAATAAGGATTTAGCGTCCAGTTCCTCACCCGAAGGCGATGTCAGGGATGTCCCAAGCATAGCTAATGTTCCATTTTCAGTAGCAAAGAAACTCCTGCCCTTCAACAACAACAATGCAATTAGAGTGCTACCGTCGTCTCCGATGATATCAAGCACTATGAAGCCAAAGCCAAACCAAAAGGCGATAAAATAAAATGTCCATCAAAGCCAATATATAGAAAACCACCGGCCCACTCACCTTTCATACATCTGAGCATAGAAGAGTGAGACCATAGCACCAGTCTCAGCTCCAACAAGAATTAGAGGTCTTGCTTGCTGGCTGCTATACGTCAGCAGTCTGTGCAGATCATCAGCCATTCTACAACAAGACAGTAAAGTATATATTACTAGTAGTTGACATCCCAGACATCAGCCCCTGATGAGGAAACGGACGTTAACCTTAATTATTATTAGTAGTAGGATTTTGTCAGTTAAAATTCAACTGGTTAGGTACAAATCGCAACCACAAAAGCAATTATTATAATGCTTTATTTCAATTTCTGATTTTATGCTCTCTGCTGTTATCTGATATTCTAGAGGTCAAACCACCGGCCGTCAGTGAGGACACAAAAGTATCCTATCTAGCTGACCACCGATACATCATCTTACATAGCATACAATTAGAATTCAGTACTATTACCATGTAGTCCTTGACTGCTGATTGAAATTTTTAATTGCACCGGTATGTCAGGTATGATTAATCAAAATGATATGTTATTACATTATCTCAATAGCCTACCTCTCCACGGTAAATGGAAGCCATTTCCTTGTAGCAGCAGTTGGATAATCATTCTGTGAGTAATTCTAACAGAATATAAACAGAAATCTATAATACCAGACACCTCAGTGAACAATAATTTGACGTCCCTAACATCGCCTTTGGATGATGAACCAGACGTTAAAATCTCCTGATTGATTGATGAATAACTAAACATCACAGCATAATCGTCATTCCTAAAAATATCCAGCACTCTCTCTCTACACCTTAAACTGGGAATATATGATTTCTGGGGTAATTTCCCATCACCTTGCTCAGTATCTTCTTTAGTGAGCATAAGGAATATACTAAATATGCGCATTTTTCGGTTGGTCTATTTTTAATTACCCGGATACAACACTGGTGATCCAGTATAATATATATCCTGATTAAGTCTTTAATATGGAAATCGTTCGCCACTTAATATGTAAAGTAAAATAGTGTAATACTAATCTGAATATAGAAATTCAAATTGATATTATAATGTTTATCTCAACTTAAATTAATGCGATCTAAGGTTGCAGGTATTAAGGAAATTAAATAATAGAGCAACCAATGGAGCACATGAGAGACAATGGTGTTATAATCAGTGGCGTAGCGAGGCAAAGTGCCGCCTGGGGCTAATTTTTTTGTTGGGTTTGATAATTTTTATTGGCTCGTTGGCCTGGGATATAGGCTAATTTTATCACTATTTTCGAAAATGCCGCCCCTTTTTTCCAAAAGGCAAGTGCCGCCTGGGGCGCTTCACCCCATTCGCCCTACCCTCACTACGTCACTGATTATAATTACAAAATATGAGTAAGTATAGATCTATCGGTTACTATGCGTCAATCTAGGCGCAAAAGACTTATTAATATTAATCCGACTATTAATCCGTTATTCTTTACTGCGTGCCCGTTTACATGTAGGCCTATAGTCTATTTATCTGCAAGACGATGTTACTACTTCTACTCGAATAACTGCCTACTGGCCACTAGCGCATCGTGCCACGCTTGTCAAGCTTAATTAACACGGGAAAGCTTGGCGCTAGAGAGGCTCCAGCTTAGCACCGTTCATATCTTCTCCGCAGCAAATTGGCCTAGTCACAGTCCTACATAAAGAGGCATGCTGACTTTCACCACTGGGGCAGTCGATGTTTACTTGCTGAGGATTGAATCAGTCGACAATAACACTGAAATTGTAATATGATAATGAAAAAAGGTCCACTTATCAATTGAAAAAAAGTACTATTAAAAAAATTATGCAACGCTTCGGGGCCCCTGGAGAATCGGGGGCCTGGGGCCCTGGACTTAAAATGGCACTGCTGACATGGTGACAACAAGTGCAAATTATTGTAGTAGTTGAAATGTGTGGAATACCTGAAGAGGTCGACTGCTGAGGCCAATGCCAGCCCTGTCATATCTGCATACCTGAGTGCATGAAATATAAGCTTATTATACAGATGTTCACTCTTGCTTAGTGCACAACCATTAATTTCTTTATAATTTATTTGCATATACATAATACACATCTATTTTACTGTTAGTAACCACCATAGATTCATTATATTACTAATGATATCTGTACAATGTATTGTAGAGGATTTTATAAATAAATAATAGACGGCTCACGATGTTTACTGGAAAGAGAGAGATAGACAGAGAGATACAGAGAGAGAGAGCTATAGAGATAGAGCTAGATAGAGAGAGAGAGAGAGAGAGAGAGAGAGAAGAGAGTGACTAGTAACTAAATGTTAAAAGATTCTTTTTTTTAGATAAGACAAAGTATTATGATTAATAATGTGTCAGGCAAATAGGCCTACAGTAATAGACACACATGTACAATTGTACATGTGTGTCATTTCTTTAGCTTACCTATAATTGAAGCAAAAAAAATGAAAAAAGGAAAGGTTGATGGAAGAAAAGGACGAGGATGAAGCCGTATAGAAATGTTTGATGATCTAAAAGAAGGTGGAACATATGATGTCATGAAACGAAACGCTGGGATAGAGAGTTATGGAGGAATTGGACTCCCAGGACCTGCCACTTGGCAGAGCACTAGATAGATAGACCTGTAATTATAATGAAATGATATTATGACAGTATTAGATATCCAGGTAATAAATAAGGCTAAATGAAATTTATAAAATTGCAAAATGGGCGTTTAAATATAAATCAACACCAAAAGGAATTAGTAAACTTAAATTAGGAATTAGGAACAGTCAATTTCCAAAATAATAATACAAATATGACAACAGACATACAATAACTAACTGTAAGTTACAGACCTTTGTAACAGGTGATATATCCTTCATAACTTTTATCCAAATATCAGAATTCATTCCAGTGGGAGCATCCAGTATAACTGCACAACAAATCATATTGCTTCAAATATTGCACTCAATTACATTTATTTGTTTAATTTATCAAATTATATTGTGAGATTTTGTAATCAAGTAGGCCTACAATGGCCCAAGTGCAACTAGAGCTTCTTGTAATCTAATCATTTCACAATTCTAGGCATTCATTTAAATTTATTACTAATTTGGATGCATTCAATTTGATAGAATTAGCACAGTTTCCAAGTTACAGAAAAACACAGGAGTTTGACATAAATTACCTACCTCTGCATATCAAATTTGCCCTGAAATAGGCATTAATGTATCTAGATAATTAAATTAATTACAATGAGTGCACGGCTCACTATTTCATTATTTCATTTAACCAAATTACAGAGATGCCAGATCTGACGATTGGCTCGTCTTCTGAAATATCATGATTATATTGATGTCCCTGACATGATGACATCATCCATAGATGAAGAAATGGATGATAAACTTTATTATTAGTATTATTATTATCCTTCATGCATAGACATTGACAACAAACTCTGCCTTTCAAAAATTAAATAACTCACTTCTGTAAGAAAATTAACAAATCCAGTACAAACCGGTTGGAGGTCCTGACCCCTGACACTGTAGATAGAGCTTCTGTCCAGAACCTATGTCATACAGGAAACCACCTTCTGTGACACAAACCACATAGACCTATCATATTATATACACCTTCAAAAGTAACATTAATAATAATTCTATTAATAAATAATAATAAAGGTTTAACTTCAGTTTCTTCATCCAAAGATGATGTCTGGGACGTCATCAAAATAATGACAAAACATATGTGCCATATAATATATAAACCACATTCGTACAAAAGCACAAGTGTCATATATAAAACCACCTACATATATAATACCGTATATATATACCACCGTCATACATATATACTTCATATATATACCACCGTCATTTATAAACCACCTCCAGCTACAGAAAACACATTGTACCGGTACCATAACATATATTTTTTAAGTTAAATCATTTTAAAGGCAACCTTTATGATTTTCGCACTATTATCTAGTAATTTACTAGTTATCTACCCGATAGTAATTGTCCGGATTCTTGCAGTAGAGCAGCATAGTTGAGGAATGGAGGAATTATTATGATGATCACCATGTACTTTAAGATGTTGAGAAATCTAGAACAGAAACCTGCTTCTGATTTTATTTCCTAAAATATAACAATATTTGCATGTAAGCTAATAGGATAACATCTAAATTTGATTCTGCAAATTTGCAATTTAAAGAATATAATATACAGATCTACTGTGTTAGATATCTACATCCTGACTACTGATGTCCCCTGACAGGCAGAGGAATATACAAGTTTCTCACTTGTCTTCTTGTCAGCCTCTGTAGCAGTTGCGACAAGAACTTGATCAAATCACAAATTTATACATTCTGAGCTCAGTGAGCTGTCCCATGCACATGCATTCAGTGTACACTGCATCGGTAATCTCTATGAAATTATAATTTTAAAAAATTCTGAAAAAAGTAGCAGAATGTGCTGTTTTTGACATTCTATGGTCAAGCTCAGTTGACTTATTGACTAAAAGTCTAAAGTACATAAAACTTCTCCTCTTATCAATAGTCTCTCTATCTTATCTCTGTCCAGAAGGTAAGATATGACAGTTTGGATTCCCATGGATTCCTGTAGAGTGAAAATTAAGATTTTGTGACATTTTGTGTCTTGGACCACTCGTTAGGCTGAAAGCTGGATAGAAATCCACAAATCCCACTATTCTGTAACGAACAATATCGTATAACTTCCTATATTCCCCTTGGTTCAAATTTTATATATTCCAACAACAAAATGTATAAAGAAGGTATTAGACATGATTAATTTCTTACCTCTTGATTCTGCAAGACATTTTTCTTTACTTTTTTCACTTTATGTGCCTTGTCAGCCCCGTTCGACTGTGCCAACTCACCCTCACTCTCTCCGTTGCTCACCTTTTTACTCGGCTTGCGCTTGGTCACCGGCATATTATCAATATTGCTGCAAGAATGAATTCACTTGTCAAAAATATGAATTACAGTATCAATATCAATTTTAACAACAAACTAACACAGGAAGAGCTCTAGATGACTTTACAAGTCTTAAAGACTGATTAATATTTAACTTTTAAAGTAATACGTCAAAATTTATGCTATTTAAATTCTGTGTACCAGTTACCAATAATTGTATCACCAAAACACTCATTTTGTAAAGGTACGACCAATCAATGAGGTATTAGATTGCATAATTTTCTGTAAGAAAATGTGTGTCTGTCACTATTTTACTAATTTCACTCATTTCTATAGGTAAGACCAATCAATCACCCATGGCATCATTGTTCATGAGCATTTGGTAACACGTTTGACTTATGCAGAGGTTCTGTTTTGGGTTCAAATCTGAGCTTTGGCAAAATAATGCGACAATAAATTTCAAATCATAATACCAGCACCCCTAGACAAAGTATGTAATCATGTTCGAGCAGTTTCAAGTAACGCCACACACCATAAAGGTGTGATTAACCAATGAGTTATTTTCAGAGAGCTCTGGCAGTTAAAGTAATAATTTAAATATAATTGTATCAATCACGTGACTCATCGCTGCTTTCCCATTGGTCAGTGTGGCGTTTCATCTGGCAACTGACCAATGGGAGAGCAGCAAAGGAGTCACGTGACATCGTGATCGACCACTGGAGAGCAGCAAGGGGTCACGTGATCAGTAGATACGATGACGTAGGACCCATGGCGCTAAATAGATGAAAACAGGAAAATGGCTCTGGTAAAAGATGTGCCTGTGACATATTTTATTTACTTGTTGAGTTAGGGTTATGGTACATGGCTTTGTGTTAGGGTTGGCCTAATCTCCATCCCAACCCTAAACTCAAACCTAATTTAGGTATAAAAAAATTAATCACAGCTTTTTGAAAATTGATGAAAACATGTGCAAAATAACCAGATTTTTTCGAAATTGTACCCATTTTGGATTTGCAGTTTGTGCTTAGGCTAGTGACAAAAATTGCAATTTTCTATTTTCAATCAATTCCGAAAACGTTGTAAAAATGGGCTAAAAAGGTATTTAAAATGAGTTAAAGTTAGGGTTAGGTGTGGGGTTACGCCTAAGCCCAGTCCAAACTCTAACCAAGACCCTAACCCTAATCCAGACCCTAACCCTATCCTATGTATTTCTATGTAAAAAGATGCCTGTTAAAAAAATTATTATTTTTTCAAAAGCACCTACTGGAAATCAAAATGGATACACTTTCTTGCAAAATTAGCCCATTTTCAACCTGTTTTCATCAATTTTGCAAAAAGCCGTGATTCTGAAATTTACGCTAATTTATTCTATACTATCTGCCCAAATTTGAAGAAAATCTGTCAAATTGTAGTGGCACAGGCACGTCTCTTTACCAGAGCCGACCTTTGATGTAAACATTTCACTGTTTGCCCTGTTTAAAGTAGTCTCAAAGATCGGTTTCAGTAATGACACTATTAAATATCGGATTTGCTTCTTTGACTGCATAGTGCAGTCATCCAGAACAACAGTATGGATGTATCATTATTGATTGATTGATGATTGATTGATTGATTGATTAGTTAGGTAACTTAGATCTAACAACTTTAACCTAAGCTGCTTTGTCCATGTGGAAATAGTAAACAAATAAAATACAAACAAAACAGCGTTGCCAGATTGTCTAAAAAGTTCAAGCAAGCGAAATTTGTCAAATTTAAAAAATGGTAATTTTCGATTATACTTTTGATCATTTGAAACACTAATTGAACTCTTAATGCTTATAATTTGATAGTATAATTTTATTTCAAATTTTTGTAGGTTCTGTTAATTTCCGTCGGCTCCACCATAATGTGACATAGGCTATTTTGAAGCAGTGTATATATAGGCACGAAATCGGTCCATTTTGAGGATTGGTAGATTATATATCCCAAGGATATTCTATTAACGCTATATTAATTGCTCTATTAATTGCTAATTAATTGCTATATTATAACCTCCTTGATATTATATCCCAATAGTAACGATATAAGTCTAATTGTGTTACCCCTATAGTTGATTGATTGATTGGTTGATTGATCGATCGATAGATAGGTCTATATACCGGTAGATTGATTGGTTGATATTTAATATTAGTAGGCCTACCCTGGGTATAAACAGGATCCGGTGAGTTGTGTAAAGCGATTCATTATGCATAGTGGCCCGGCTACTCGAGATCGACTAGATTGAACGAACCGCGAAAGCAAATCGCATTAAACCTCTGTGGAGCGATTGAGAGCTCTACCAAATTTGAAATTGATTGATTGACTAATTGATTGATTTCACCCCGGGTGTAAACAGCCCTATGAGTTTTATAAAAACGATTCATTAAGAATGGAATGAATCGTGGTCCGGTTACTCGAGATCGACTAGATTGAAAGAGCCGCGAAAGTCAAACGCCTTCAACCTCTGCTGAGCGATCGATTGATTGATTGATTTATTGAATGTTTGATAGATTAGTTTCATTGATTGATTGATTGATTGTTTGTTTGATTGATTGATTTATTGATTGATTAATTGATGTTACCTTATGTTGACATATGTATATAATATGATATATATAATTATTTATCAACTGAATGCTTGTAACCCTAGCTGCTTGTAGCCCTAGCTGCTTGTAGCCCTAGCTACTTGTAGCTGAATGCTGCAGCAGGTTCACCTATCAACAGTTAATTTTGTTGGTTACATCCATAATAGACATAAGAGAGGCGTGATGTCAACAAACAGAAGACTGACCCATATAGCTTAGCTATTGTAACAGGTACCGCCGTACTGTACCGGTGCTTTAAATCACAACTTGTCCTATGCAATACAGTTAGGAACAAGATGTCATTGATTTGAGATGCTGTCAAGGTTTTCTGTACAATTAACGTTACTGTGTTTATACATGCAATTCAAAAGATGACAAGAAGAAATTGGTACGTTTGATTCGTCACTTGACACCAGTGGCGGTTCTACATCGGGGCCAGGGGGGCCATGGCCTCCCAAAATTTCCAACTGGCCCCCCCAAATATTTTCGTGGCACGCCAAATTTTTATATATCCATCAATATAGTGCTCTGTCATAACGGAAGGTCCAATAGCCTAGTACCAAAATCCTCCACACTCTCTATTTCAAACCGTTATTTACATAAAAATAACCATTTCATCATATGATATTTTACAAATTCTTATAGAGTTGCTTCCTTATTATTTAATTTGTTTCCACAAACCTTTCTTTGAATAATTTTCTTCATCATATCTAAGTGGTCCTCATCAAACAGGCTCATGGTTACATAAGACAAGCTCAATGCAGTTCCTTTAAATTATCTCCTTCTAGATAGTCGTTTCCATTAGCATTTAGCACTATGTTTTCATCGACCATATTCATGAGTGCAGATCTAGATAGTAGCCTAGGCCCATTGAATTAGGCTTAGAAGACGAATAGGCCCACAAATGTTTATTTTATATATGTATTCTACAAAGTACTGTCAGAGTACAACAAATTGCTTATAGAATATTGACTTATTTGTATTTTCTCAATACCCCCATTTCAAAACGTTCCTAATCTTCATAATGGCATATAGGCCTATATATGCCATGACTGTAAACCATTTTATCTTCACAGCTGAATGCTGTCTGTGTTATAGTCGGCTTTTATGAAACACTTGTAGTCTTAGGTTTATTATTAATTAGCTTTGATGGCGATAGCCAATACATTGATTTGAGGTTTCAAGGGGGCTAGTGTGGTCCCAACCCCTCCCCTCATCAAGTGGCGGGTTTGACATCAAGTGACTGATTTCTAAAGGGCAACAGTGAAGCGGAACGAAAACGGAAGAGAAAAATGTCTTGAAACAAAATCATTCTATTAGGAAATAAGAAAAAAAAGAAATATTGAAAATAAGTAAAAATATAAAGAAATTAATTTTTTTTTCTCCAATATAATGTTTAGTGCAATCACGCCCTTTACCGCAGACTAGGCACGCCCCCAGCCCCCTCCTCAGAAAGAATTTCAGGTTGGCTCCCTCCATCAATTTTTTCAGGCTGGGGCCGGGGGGGCCATGGCCCCCCAAATATTTGGGTCTAGAACCGCCACTGACTTGACACTTACAGTGCACTAAGTGTTTATTATTCATCAACTTTCTAATAACTTTATTTTGTATGTATCATTTTACATGTAGACCTATACAGTGACGTCGCCAGGATTTAGGTTGAGGTGGGGCATGACATTTTTTCTACACTCGCGCTCTGTCTAGGCCTAAGTCTGAAATAAGTGCACAAGTGAAGCGAACCCCCCAAAAATGGCTTATAAAGCGTGTAATTTTTGAGAGCGAAGCGAGCGAAAAAAATGTTGCTTCATTAAAAATTATGGCCCACGCTCAAAATTATCTAGATTCTCAACTGTTCTTCATGAATTGACAAGTATTTCAAAATACGAATTAACATGTCAAATAATTACCAAAAGGTTGAGGGGGGCACATGCCCCAGTGCCCCTATGGTAGCGACGCTACTTAGCCTATATGTCTATAGATACGGGCTGTGTCTCGGTGGCCAAATAGGTAAGCGGCTTTCCATCGTAGTATTCTAATAAAGATTGATTTATTTTAAAATACAATAAAATTGTAGTATGTATGAGTGTGTTTAATTCAAGGTTCAGAAGCCCGAAGGGCTTCTCTTCAAGACGGCTCAACACAATCGAGCACTACCGTCACAAAGATTGGGGGTTAGCTTATTACAGCTTTACTCTACACAGTGACATGCAGTCCATTACAGACCACTGAGTCGGAGTAGCAATAGTTAATGGCAATGATATTATCATTTTATATAATATATATAGACAATCTAAACTTGGTGTTTGGAATGTTTATCTTTCTGCAGTGAAGGGCAGCGTGGTCAGCGCCATGACTTCTTGTGTACTCGACCAATTGGACGCTCACATTCAAGAATAGCTGAGGTCTTGTCACAACAGTTGTGGTACGCTAGGCTACTCTACCAGAAATTTACGAAATCATAGAGTGGTAGAAACAATAATTTAAAAACACGAAATCCGGAAACTAAGAAAGAAAACCAGCATGTGCGTATGAAATGTGTGCAAATATACGACATCAAATAAATAAATTTAGATTGGCATTGATACTGCATGTCTAGTTTCACTAAATTTGGTGCTTTGTGCTTACAAAGCCATAATATTCGCCCATTTTGTTCAATGTTTCCCGACCATGGAAAAGTGCATAAATTTATTTACATTACGTTACACCGATGTGCTGCTGACTGAGCCAACGGCACATCGGTTAAGTGTCCAACTCGAATTCCATAGGTTCTCCGTTGAAATCTCAGGGCTCATCCGTCACTGATGTAGCGTTAGGCCGCGCGACAGACGATAATTCGGTTTAGCTTTTAGCTTTAGCTTTATCCTTTAAAATTACAATGGATATTCTGTTTAACATTCTGACAATTATCTGTCAAACGGCTCAGTAGTCCCTGTAACTCATTTGATTAAAATTGAGCTTCAAAACCTTCTGATTAGAACTGAGTCGCAGTTTGACAGGGACGCTATAACCAGGCTTTAGAAAATTAAATGTCAGATCAACACTTCAAGGTTTTGATTTGACAGATTAGTTAGCTGAGACACCCTAATTACTTCACTGTTCACTACTTTTTATAATGTAAAATCTCGGCTCTACTATTGGTTTTAAAGCATTGTAATGCAAATCAGTCTATTAATGAGGACTTAACGTCTGTCTCCTCACCCGAAGGCGTTGTCAAGGACGTTGGGAAATAATATGCTTCTGAAAATGTTCGATCCATAAAGTTGTCAAAAATGGCTGAAACACACAATAAATTGCCAGAACACGCTACCCTGCATTTATATAAATAATAGTAACACAAAGCCTTGTTTGATAAGGATCTCTACAGGCCAGACAATAACCCACACACAGAACCAGCAGACAAACAATTATTAGCCTACAATTAGTCAGGGTTCATAATACATGGAGATCTCAAAATAAGTATCGTTCGCAGGCTTACAATAGGCTACTGGTCTCGTTGTCCAAGAAATTGCCCCAGAAGCGTGACAAGTGCAACGTTAGGAAACTTGGCTTTTATCAGATTTGATTATATAGAGGAAGCTCCTATTGACATAAATTTTACATTATGCGCAATGCATGCAACAATGACATAAGAATTTGAAATACTAAATTACCAAATTCCAGTCCCAAAATTCTGTAGCAATATTAGAATAATTAGGGTTTAATACATATACAATTATACATATTTTCGTTTTAACTATGCCATATGGTATTATTATAATATCATTAAAAATAATTTTCTTCTCTAAAATTAGGCGCCCCTAAAATCTGGAACCTTAGGCAACCGGGTTGTATAGGTTGCCTATGATAAGAGCCCTGTTTGAGATTTGAAATTTGTAAGATAACATAAAGCAAAGCATAATATAGCAAATTAGATCTAATTTAAACATAATCCAAGGTGCTCTTCGTCAAGGCATATACAAAAATCTCTATTATGATAACGAATTATAGTTATTCTCTCACTGCCTAACGGTAGGTCCATAGCATACAACTGTCGAGTTTGTATGCCATATTTTCTTGAAGAAAAATTTTTGTGCTAAGGGATCTCATTAACCAGTGTTTGCGTTAAGTCGGTTTAAAAAAAACACGTGCAGCTTTCGGTTGGTGTACTCTAACGTTTGCCGGGTTCAATACTATACGATGGTACGGTTCGATTAACCAGTGGGACGACAGACTACAAAACTACCAAAACAGAAACTAAGAAAGCCTGTAAGCACTTTCGGTTGAGATGTGTAGAAATAAAAAAGAAGATTAAAACAACAAACAAAAAACGCGTTAATAATTAATTACAACTAATCAATTACCTTCGATAAATACAATGCAATGCAATTAAACGCGGATTTAACGTCAGTTTCAAAGGCTATTCGTTCGGGGACATCACATGCGAGAGACTAAACCAGAAATAACTTTTGCTTTTGCTTTTAGAACGATAACACATTTACTATAGTCACTGCAGCGCAGTGCTAGCATTCCTATAGCGTGTGATGCAATTAGCTATCTCGCTGAATCAATCAATCAATCTTAGTTACGGCGCTGAATGGGACATAGTTTATGATCTCAGCGCCATTAGGCAGCGTGTACCTGCTCTGTTGAATCCATGCTATGCTTCGTCAACACGGCAAATATTCAGAGGAATATTCAGGTAGGATTCAGCATGATGTATTGGTCTTGGTCTACATCAGGGGTGCACAATACGCGGCTCGCGGGCCCGCCGAGCCTTGCCTCGCCGAAGGCTGGCTTGAGAAAAAAATTATTTTTTGTTCACAAGTTTAATATCAAAATATCAAATATTTTGGTAAATTAATAGTATTTCGCGACAAGGCGACTCCCGAAATGTTTGGGATCTCCCTATATTTCATCACTTCAGTGAAACTTATACGTCACTTAGCACTTCAGTTTTACCAGTTGAAATATCAAAAATGACATTTTTTGGTCCTCCTCAGAAAAAATTAGCCTAAACCCGTGCATCATGCATGCAAAAAGATTTGTGCGGCCCGCGACCACTTTACCAAATGTTATGCGGCCCTTTGGCTCATCGAGGTTGAGCACCACTGGTTTACGTGTTACAGAACATGCAGGACTTTCTGGATAAGCGCAAATAGGTCAGAATAAAATTGATTAGCGATTAACCTGGCTGAACCAATAGCATATCGGCTGAGTGTCGGACTCGAGTTCTATAGGTTCTGGATTCGAATCCCAAGGGTTACCTGTCACTGATGTAGCCGTAAGGCCGCGAATCTAACTTTTTTTCGGCTTTAGCCTTTAACCTTGTTTTCCATGTCCTTGGAGGATGTCACGGAATAGAGGAATATAGGCGCAAAAATAGAGGGCATTGGTGGATAGGTGTATCAAACAATCACAGTGGCATCATCAGCGACAGTACAGAGTCTTCAGTATATGCTATACTGAGACCATGCTCTATCATAGTATTTGACATGTCCTTGACATCCTCGTTAGATTATAAAACGGATATTAAACATTCATTGTTTTGAATGTATTCTATTGTATCATTAATTCGAGACGAATCACTGCTAAGAGTTTTAGGAATACATTGCTTTACAATGCATTTCCATAAAAATACATATCTGTGGCTAGGAATTAGATTATTTTTTCTTATGCAGTTAAAAATTCGTCTGCTTGAAGTGTAGCCTAACTAGTTGAAAATTAGCTCTAGGTTTTCAATATGCACAAATTAAAAGAGTTGAGACAGACTAAAGTAAACTTCCACTGAAACGGTCACAGGAGCCTACAGTAAAAAATTAATGCATTGCACTTGCGTTGAATTTCTAATGACTTGTAAGTGAATCTAAGATTGAAATAATGGTGTTTTATGTGCTGAAGTCGAATAGAAGTTTAACTTAACGAGTATGGATAGATAATCTCAAAGAAGTGCCCTACATATGCTAAAGATTCTTCATCCATCCTAACCGTAATGTGGAGCAATTTAATGGTTAATTATAGTTGTTAAATACGCACCTTAATTGTTTTACTAAAGCGATTATAATGATTCTTTTTACAAATTATAAGGTGTCGACAATGCCACAATGGACATGTATAAGAGTTTTAGAAGGATTTATAATACTAAATTTTTAGTGCGCGTGTACGGATTATACTATAATTTCGCATACTGACAAATTCAATATGTTTCAGAAATCTGAAAGATAAAATACTAATCAATTAATAGCCAATAACATTGGCTAGCCTTGTCGCTAGCACGCTTGCATAATGCATATTACACAGCAAGACACAGGTACAATTCCCAGACGTGCTTGCAAACTTTGCTTCTGACAAATCCTTGTAATACGAAAGTTAGAGCTAACCTTCTTTAGATTTTAATATTTTCCTATGGCTGATAAAATCAGCAGCAGCTATATCTGCTGCAGTAGAACCGTCACTTCCAGCAATATCACCTGGAATCAATATCCTGGCATTTGCAGTAGCCTAAGAGATCGATACGCCAGGTGCGCTAACGATTAATTATCTTTAATGATTCGTCGATAGCCTTACAACATGGAAGCCGCTTAGACACGTGCATTGTAGGTACAGTCTTCTGATAAAGAAAAGAAATGTCGTTATAAGACATACCTCAAACTTTTTATATTTATGTTTTGAGCAGTCAGCTAGATAGGGTATCTCATACCCTCCCTGATGGTCTTTTGATTTTTGCCTGCATTCTGGTTTGTTTGTAATGCTCTGCCTATTTGTGGTTTGTAGTATTTTCTCATCTGTATGTCAGTGTGAATATCATTCAATAAACATAGTTCTCTCTCTTTCTGTGTCTCTCTCTCTCTCTCTCTGTCTCTCTCTCAAACTCTAACTCTAACTCAATTTTAAACCAAGTTTTTATATATAAACAAAGACAAAGTATTAAAATAAAATCAAAATAAAATAATGGTTTAACGTCCGGTTCATCATCTGACGACGATATCAGGGAATCAAATCAGAATTTAACAATGCAAGCTCTTTAGCCCCACGAAAGACTGTGGGACAAGTAACTTCATGGTTAAGACAAAATAATTCATGCAAGGTTACTGAAGCTTTCAAAAGAACCTACAGTTGTTACAGGTCGTGTTCTGTTTGATATAAAGTTTAATCAATCAATCAATCAATGAGCAGTTAGCGTCTGGTTTCTTACCCGATGCAATTTCAGGGACGTCTCAAGTGGATTCAGCAATTAATACATTTAATTTGGTAGGGCGGGGAGGGGGCAGAGACATTATTAGAGTACTCGCTTCAGAAGCAAGTTACAATTTCGGTTCAAATATCCCGAGTCGGTCGACAAAGAGAAACCCAAGGCTGTCTGGTACATTTAGGTTCGTGGTGTACCGGTGATGTCTGCATACTGTGCATAGAGCGCCATCTACATCTAATTAAGGCAAAGGTACGATTAATCATGGAGTGGAAAAATTACAACTAGACA
>JAQFZF010000894.1:0-15517 GCA_034695365.1 Enchytraeus norvegicus | reverse complement strand
TCCAACAATACAAAACAATACAATACAATACAATATGGGTTTAATGTAAGTTTCATCATCTGACGACGATATCAGGGACGTTTCCAACTGTACTTGTAAGGACTACTAACTGGCCCACTCAAACTCAGTTAAGAAATCACAAGTGCGGGTACTGAAAGAGAAACAGGGGTCAAACTGATCAAGTAGTACGGTACGTGCAGGTCCATTTATCCATAAAACCGACAATAATATAAAACTGACATAACAACAACAGCACAGTTCTACCGTAGTCAATGACAACTTCGAGCACTATGAAACCAAAGCCAAACCGATAAGCAATAAATAACATGTCAAATAACGATGCAAAGGCAAAATCCGTAAAATCAGTCCTATGTTAGTGATGTAAGGGGTGGAAGGTTTACGCATAGGTCGTATCATATAATTACTAATTATGAAACTGCTCATAGGAAAGAGAATGATGATCAGAAGAATGAAAGTGAGTACGAAGTGTGGAAGGAAAAAGAGTTCCAGATCTGTGGGGCAGCATGCTGGAAAGTGCGATTTGATAGCTTACAGCGCGAGGGAATGCTGGCCTTGCAGGAGTAATTAACTTAAACGATCGTGTCGTAGAGGTTTTTTTCACTTCCATCAATGAGACATAACCTATAGTTCCATCCAGGTGTAGTGATTGATTTATATGAGCATTAAAGAAGCTGTCCTTTGGATGATTCATTCATTAACTTTCAGATATTGCAGTGACATTAGAAGTGGTGTTACATGTGAATATTTTGAACAATGAAAAATTGTACGTGCCTAGAGAATTTTTAATAAATTGGAGACGATCAATCTCACAATAAGGGAGATTAAGTAGCAAAGAGTTACAATAGTCTAGTTTAGATTGCACCAGTGCGGAGCCAATAGTTGTTGCTTCAATTTCAGGGTGAGATATGGTCGAATATGATGAAGATCTTTGATATGAAAGAAATAGGCTTGTGAAAATCTTAGTTATGTGTTCGTGGAAAGAAAGATGTCTATCAAACACAACACCTAGATTTCCCACAGATGAAACTGGTGTTATTATAAGATCAGGAATTAGAGAGAGAGACAGAGATCATTTCAGTTGGAAAGCTGCTTTGGAGTTCCAAACAGCATGTAAGTCAAAAAGTTAGCAGACATCCATGGAAAAACTGATAGAAATGTTTTGCTGAAGGCCATACACTGCATTACAATACGACGTAGAAGTGAAGCATGTGTACATTTGAGTATCATCAGCAATAAGTTCATGGTTCAGGAAGATCAGATGAGATGAGAGAGCTGAAGGGAGTGGTGTACAAGTTGAAGAGTTTCGATACAAGAACTGAGCCCTGAGGCACTCCATGTGTAAGACTATTGGAGGAAGAAGAATACTTTAAGATCCTAATGTGATCCAATTTGATCCTGGAGGTTTCTTTATTTACTTTGTTTACTTTCGTTAATGTCTACTTTCGTTTTCGGAAGAGAGTTCTTCAATTCCTATGAGCTGGTGGGGCCCTGAGCTCCGATGCGCTCCGGCTCAATTCGGCAGCATATTGAGGTGCCGGAGCGTTCGGGCTAAAAGTTGATGGGAGCGGTGCTCCGGCTCGCTCCGGCCCACTTTAACCCCTGAGTACAGGTTACTATTTTTGAGATCTCCGGTTAACAGTTAACAGCCGAGGTCTGAGTATGTTTCGAATCTAAAAGGCCTGTAGAAGCGGGAGTAAATTTTATAAGGAGGTATCATAAGTTTGCCCGACATACTTTTGTAGGCAATAGTGTGCAACATATATGCCAAATTGCCTATACAGGGTGACATAAAAAAGTGGACCCCTAATTTTTTTTAATTCTGCCGAGACCATTCAGTCTATGTGCATCATTTTTACAGGATATATTATCAGGCCAGTTTCACATCATTTCTGAAATTTTTTTCGAATTCGATCAACAGATTGCCAGGTTATTGACGATTTTGTGATCGCACCCAGCAAATATAAATATAGGCCTACACCGTTTCTTGTATAAGCGAAAAGGTTTATAAATTTGACACTAAATCGTAAATAGTACACCGATCCCTGTGAAATTTTGTAGAAATAGGGAATATCCAATTCTACCATACTCTGATTAATTCATTCATATCTTACAAACAAAAAAGTGTTTCATATTTGAACATGATAGGTGTCCGAGAGCAGTGTACCGGTATTGAATTATTTGACGTCATCTGCAATCAGTTAATTAGATTGTAATTATTGAGCTGATTCCTATGAAATTTACCAGCAAATTCTATCTCTTGTAACCAAATATTATTTGGATATCTTTAGGAACAAAGAAGTGTTTGATATTTCAGTATGATGGGGTAGGCAAGCAAAGAAGCATTCTTTATTTAACATTGCATGACGTTATAAAACTGAAAAATTTGTTTACCCTGTTATACTGATATATCAATAACTTTTTGTTTTTAAAGATATCCAACTGAAATTTGGTGACAAGAGATAAAATTGGTCGTTCTCTATTGCAGGAAAATTTCATAGGAAATCAGCTCAATAATAACAGGGTGGGCCAACATGATTGTAGTCCTTCCTCTTTCCATTAACTTAATGATCATTATATTAATTTATTATTATTATAATTTATAATGCTTGTCTTCTTCTTTCAGGTGTCCTGCCGGTTTCCAGCTTTGACGGCCATGGTTTTCCAAATATCTCTGCCTCAGAAAATCTAATCATTTCTATTTCTTCAACGTTCATCTATTCACTGAGACTCTTTGTATAGGTAATTCTCTGTCTTCCTTTGCAACGCTTTCCTTCAATTTTCTCGCTTATGATTGTGTTTTCTATTTCTTTATTCCTCATAACATGACCAAAAAAGCTCATCTTCCTGTTCCGCACAGTATTTAATATAGGCCTAATTCTTGTTGTTGCCATCCTATTTGAAACTTCTTCATTTGTAATGTGTCTTGTGTAAGAGATGCGCAAATTTTTTCTATAGAACCACATTTCAATAGTTTGTAATCTTTTGGTCATAGTTGTCAACAGTGTCCAACATTCACTAGCATAGAGTAGAATTATGTATATTCAATTCTACTCTATGCTTGTGAATGTTGGACACAAAAATGAGTGTCATTCATTTTTGTGCTGAGACGTATAAATATTGTGATTATGGAAGATGTTATGGATACTAGTAGAAAACACAAGCCCTTCCATCCAGCCCAAATCAAATCGCACTGGTGAGCTAGAGGTCCCTAAACTCGCCTAACCTAGCCTAACCCTAACCCAACCCTAACATAACCTAATATTACCCTAACATAACCCCAACTAATCCTAACCCTAACCCTAAAGTAGCCTTAAAGTACCCCTAAACGAAAATTATAAAATGTATTGACTGGATACAAGACTCTCTGTGATTGGTCCGGTGCGATTTGCTTTGGCACTATATGGAGGAGCTTCTGTAGAAAACCTTTAAAAACTTAGGCTATCCACAGAGACTTCACAAATAAAATTAAATATGGGAAAAAATGTGATGCAAAAATTTTGTAATTCGTGCTTGGTTGGATTAGCACCACCACCTCGAGCATCGAGCAGGCTGTACCTTTAGTTGCATATATTACGTCATTACCGGAAGAGTGAAGTGGGTCGGCGACTTATAATGGGGCTGGAGTGGCTTGAGGCCCTTATTAAAGACCTAGAAATTTTCAAAGGCGCATACATTTAGACATTTTGTGCATCTAAAATAAAATTTTGCTTTAGCGCAACAGTTTTTGTTGATTGTTTTACATTACCTAAAAATGCCATTTTGCCGATGTCCGCACCGGCTCCAACCCCCACCCCCTTTTCCCTTTCCTGCATTGGTTCGCTTTGACATACCACCCCCTCTTCCCCAGTACGGACGTATTTTGTTATAACCATTATGTGTTATAAATTGTAACAACCGACTCGCACAGAAACTGAAGAGGACAATTTATTAAACAACCTCCTGTTAATATCCTACTGTTAATATACATGCAAAAGGTATCAATGAGAAAACCTCACCAAAAAGGACTGTTCTTGTCTCACTTGATATGAGCAAGGCATTTTATACTGTTAATATACATACACTTATAAGCAAGTTACAATACACAAGCACTCCATCAAGCTGATCAAGTTCATAGCCAACTACATACACACTCTACAATAATAATGCCTCAACAACAACATACTGTTGCGGTTGTCACGTGTAAGCAATATACGAAGAAAAAAGCATATATGCACATGATAAAATTTGCATGCTCTATTACTGTGTATGCGGATCTGTCCATATTGGGAATCAACATCTTACTAGGAGTCACACACAAAATATAATATCTCGGTGATTTTGCGTTCAATTCTCTTTAAATTTTCAATGTGTATTACAAATAGGCCCCTGTTGATGCATGCAAAATAGCAAAGGAAACACAGTATTATTTGCGGTAGAAAATCAAAAACACATTGTGTTCTCGGTAGTTTTCAAACACGGTGTGGAGTAGGATAATTGTGTAACCTCACGGTCGCAAAAACTGACGTTAAATTCGTGTTTAGATTTTACGTTACTCAGTGACTGTCTGACAGTGTCTGTGTCTCTGTGACAGCCTTCTATATAGCAGACTATTGGAGATGAAGCATTCTATCTAATAATCTCAACGACGATAATTACTCCGTCAGGTTTCAATAACAAAGTTGTGGAGATGATGCATTCTACCTAGTAATAAGAACTTCAACCACTTACAATTTACAAATGCATTTTTGTGTGTATCTCCTTTATTTATTAACTTATAATAAATTACATAAGTGCATATATTAATATTATATTTGTTTAATATATCTGATCCAAAAAATGAAAGAAATCCATCAGAAAATCGGTCAGAAAATGATAATTATTTGAACATTTATGTTTTTATCGTTTTTCTCAAAACTATGATCTATGGAGATGATGCGTTATGACTTCAGACGGCCGCATTGTCCATGTCTAAACACATCATCCTACTAACCATTGATGGTAAGTAAGCACAGCAAACAATTGATCGGCACTTAGACTTGACAAATCAATCTCAGCGTGATCAGCGGTCACAAGATCAATGGAGTTAGAGGAAGAACTTTGACTGGGTGAACAAACGACAGACATCAGTTCCCACAGTAATGTCTGCTGTATGGCCAGTGGTAAGCTAACATATCAAACACAACATTATATACAGGTCATACATTGGGCAGAGTTGTGTGGCATATTGGTAAGGCATATCGACTGTTACCACAATGAAATTTAGACTATTCTATGTCTTGGAGGATCACTAGGTCTCACCAACTGAATTCCCCGGCTCGCAATATGCTGATGAACTTTGAGATACAAAACTGACATCAAACTCAGCTTTAGCCAATATAACCCTAACAAAAGCAATTACAGTCCTACCATCATTCTTGACAACTTACAACACTATGAGAAGCCAATGCCACTCGATTGAACATTACAAGGTTGAAGGACGTAAAGTTAAAATAATGAGAGCCAGCCAAATTCTTGAATGAATCAAGCCTTAAAGTTCAATGATCATTCAAGTTGCAATGCATACCGTTAATTTTATTAACATCATTTGCTTTTACTAGTCCTGTTTGGGTGGGCAGGCTGGTAGTTCAAGTGTTGTTGGAGACGTCCCTGATGTCGTCGGCAGATGATGAAACGGTCGTTAAATTCGCATTGATTGATTGATTAAAGATAGGACAGTTAAACGTGAACATTCAGCTGTAGGACCCGTGTCACGGGCTAAACCAGTAGAATTGTTAGGGACCCTGAACGAGCTACTACGCTTATTTACTTAATCACTTAATAGAATTTACAACTTTTACATATTTGTTATCTAGGTGGGGTTCTAATAGATTGTAATGACATCATTGCATTTTTAATGAGCTGGTTTTATAAATGATATTAGCAGAAGAATATGACTATCTCGGCCTACAGGCATGCCTATGGTTGTTATGTTACCATGGCACTGATAAGGCCTCTTGAGACCCCTCTCCCTGCCCTCTTTGTTTTGCCTAGTATGCAGGCGTAGGCCTGGTATGATTAATCGTGCTTGCCATGACTGATTGTTCTTACTATGGTTAGTGAATGATTTATCTATGCTTATGGGTTCAAGCTTGGCATGCATTTCCACTCTTCTATTCTTCAATTAATTATTGTAGATAGATATAAGAATCATGTTTATAAATAATATCCACTCAAATTGAGCGTCTGTAGGCCCGTAATCTATAATCAGTAACAAAAACTAAACTGTATAGGCCAGGCTAGGCCTTCAGCTAGGATTTCACTTTAAAATTGTCTGAAGAAGAGTACAGTTACTGTTGGTTCCATTCTGTCGAAATTTAAATTGACCCCCCCCCCCTCCAACTGAACTAGGCTGCACTGTTGCATACCTAATTATATTTATAGAGCCTATCACTCATTTTTATGAGTTTTCTATAAAGCATGTTATGCATTATTTTAGCTAGACTGGATGGCTATCCAGTCTAGCTAAAATAAGTAAATGCTTGAGCCCATAAGTAAATTAGACACTTGAAATGGTTTTATGCAATCATGTTGTCGCGAACAAGCTCATACAGGTTTGATTGACGCAATTCTCTTTTTGAGATTTATGACTAATGAGACCCTTAAGCCTATATCTAGGATCCGAGTGCTTTAAACTAGTTAACATATGACTAGGCTAAGTCTTCGTGACGCCTAGGCCTACGCCTAATAGTAGGCTATTTCTGTGACACTTGTGAGTATTTCCTTATAGGCCTCCCCTGGAGACCAAACATGCTAAATATATTATAGGCCTAACTAAAATGAGTTTATGCGACCTGGGTGTACAATATGTAGGCTAACTAGGCTTACTATTGTGCAGGCCTGTATAGGCTTAATTACACTCAAATTGTTGCTTTATGCGTCAGGTTATGTAAACTTGTAGACATCTTGTGTAGTTGATGACTAAACTAACTGATATAAATTATGGTAATCTCTAAGCTAAATTCCCTGAAAGAAATAGAAATTTACAGTCTAGACTGTGTCAATAATAATATTATTGTCGATAATTAGGGCCTAATTATTCACGCACAACATCAAAATCACAATTCTGTGAAAGTGAATAATGAAGTAAAACATTTGTTTATCGCTGGATTCCATAGATTCAAGGTTCGCATCCCGGGCCTCACCCGTTAGTTAGGCCGCGAAAAACAATAGCTTTCCTTGAACCCAAGCACTCTTTCATGCGGTAAAAGCGAAGTTTTAATTGTGATTTGATGGACTATATGAGTTGATCAATGGTGTGCTCAGGGCCGTATTATCCATAAGGATAATACGGCCCTGATATTGAATAATAATAATAATATTGTAAGGATAATACGGATTTAGTTACTGGCAGGAGCCAGTAGCTCTACATCGGTTAGGTTTCCGACTTGGGATCAGTATGTGCGCGGTTCGAATCCGAGGGTCGCCCGTCACTGATATCTCTGTCAAGAGATGAAACTGACGTTAACTTCGGCTTTAGCCTTTAATTTAGATCATTTCACAATTAATTAGCATAAACCTACTACGTTAATATCTGTAGCATTTTAGTGACATTTATTACTAATAAAACCTGAAAAATTTACTATGCACTATTCGCAAAAAAGTATTTATTTTTAAACCTGTGCCAGACTTAATTTATCGAATAAGACACAAGTCAAGGTTTACCATAATGTTAAAAAAACAATTCAAATTTAATAACATACATCTCTCAATTTCATATCCAGTGCTCTGCCATACAGCAGATCAAAGCACAAATTCATACAATCTGCATTCTTGCTGATTAATGAACGCACCATTGATATACTCAACAAGTCGATCACTTGAATTCAAAATTTCAAATTCTTTGCAAAAACCGCACATAAATGAAGCCTTAGTTTAAGAGAAATTTAGAATTCTAAGGTGGTTTTCCATTGCCTTTCTCAATGATTGCGCTAATCGGCTCGTACGAAACACGTACAGCTTTGGGTTGGTCAATTCTCAAGTGTCCCGGATCGAACTTAGAAGATAACATACAATACTGTACATAATTATGATCATGTACTAGTAAGCTGCCAGGCCTAAAGTCCGAGTCCACTAATTAGACGAACATTTCAAACGAATACTGTTCGGTTCTTCTAATTGGTGGGCAACTGACGAACCGAACATGTTCGTGGCGAACATGTTCGGGACGAATGTTCGCCTAATTAGTGGCCGGCTTAAAGTCACTTACCGTGGCGCCAGCTTCCGTAGTGTATCCGGGCACGTTCTCGAATTGTTGAATAAACAAAGTTAACTGTAATCCGTTGCTTGAACCTGTAAATATGTAACAGAATGGTAGATCCCGCAATATATACAGGGTAGGGCAAAAAAACACCCCCTAGCGAAATCTCAATTACTTCGTCAAAACTCAAGATTTTTTCTACAGATTTTAAGACCTTCTAGAGGAGGAATTGTGACATCTAACCTCCAATTTTTGGCGAAAAATATTTAGAAATAAAAAGTTACAGGGTTTCCACGAAAAAATCGAAAAAAAACTAGCAGGCATATTCAACAGTGATTCATTTCGTTTTAATTGAATTCTGGAATTTAATTTAAATTGGTCGTTTGTTGATGCTGACGATTCTACTTGAGTAGGTGTTTAAAGGGAGCTTTGTTTGAAGGTTTTATTGAGCGTCATCTGTTCCAATTCGGGCCTGTAACCTCTTTTAGAATGCCTGCACAGCTAGATCGATAGCCTTTTGAGGCAAGTCTATCCAGGCTACCCAGATTTCCTCCAGCGCAGTCTTCAGTTTAACCTTGTTGGTTGATTTCTAATGAACACTTTGTACTGCTCAAGCTTAGCTCCCAAGACCTGGTTGTAGAGAGGAGCGAGGTTAGGTAAGATTGGTGGCCACTCACCCTTCTTGATGAACTCTGGACTATGCTGCTCGATCCAATCGTGTGCCACCGTTAGTTGAATAAGCTTGGTTAATTTGTTTTTATAAATTTTTTTCGTAGAAACGCTGTCATTTTTTAATTTTAAAATAATTTTGCACTAAAATTGGAGTTTAGATATCAAAATTCCTTCTCTAGAAGGTCTTAAAATATTTCGAAAAAACTCTTGAGTTTTGACGGAGTTATTGAGATTTCGGTAGGGGGGTGATTTTTTACCCCACCCTGTAGATTCATAAAATAATTAATATGAATTTGATTTAAGCTCACTAAACTCCAGTGCGTTGCTCCTCCATCAGAATCCATAACATTCCTATGTTTCAGGATATGACGGACGTTAAACTCATATTGCATTATATATTTTAGTTGTATTGTGGATGAAGCCTTTGTGATGGCAGAACATGTTCGCCAATGACGTGCTCATTAATAAAAAGGTTTTATTAAGGACAGGGTCTCGGCTAATTTAAATATAGTATTTCCAAATTTATTAATTTGTTTTGAATAAATTTTGAAATACTAAATTTAAATTAGCAGGCACCCTGTCCTCCGGGTCTCCTTCGATAATGATAAGCCTACTTATCAACTTCAAATGAGCTATTTTGGGTTGTTAACTTGTTACTTCAATGTTTTTTTGTGTTTTTCTATTTGAACAAATAGTATTAGTCATCTTTCAATATGTATTTATTACACGATTACATCTTAAGAATTTACTTCATATAAAAATAAAATACATGTATAATTGTATATAGCAAATGATAACAATCTCTTGAGTATTTTAAAGCAACTAGTACTTATGGATCCCGTATTGGATCCGGGAAGCTTGAGAATAGACCAACTGAAAACTGCACATGCATCGTAAAAGCCGACTAATGCAGATATTTTCATACTGAGGAAGGCAACTGGAAACCACATCGGAAGTCAGAAGATATATTCCCAAGAAAGACGGTTACATTTTGGGTGTGGTTGTGGCATGGCCTTGTTGATGAGATCAACTGGATGATCGATGGGGTGCTCATTAGTGAGCGTGATAGCAGACAGTGTTTCAAAATATGTACCTTGGACCTGCCGTTTGACAGTGCACTAGAGAGAGTACTTGTGGAACCTATAACAATAAATATTGTATAATGATTGATTAGTTATACCGGTACTATTAGCAAGCAATAGCTGGTCCTGGCGCTTGTTGAAAGTAAAACATTTTCCCATCGCAGTAATCTCTTCAGTGAACAGATCTTCTGCACATTCTGCACCGTTCAGCGTGCAACTGTAAACAAAAAATTCAATAATTTTATTGAGTTTGAAAGCAACAAGCTTGCACCCATGTCTAACTTAATTTAACACTATCATAAGTACTAGTTCCATGTATTATACATATGCAAGCATAATTAAACAACAACAAGCCGAATTAATATAAGCAACCTAATGTGTGCACTGAGTCACTGACACAATTAATAAATCAATCAGTGTATAAAAGAATAAATATTGAAGAATACACAATTTGAGATAACCTGTTTGAGATACCTGAAATATTTTATGCAGAGGATCTCTATTAAGTAAATTCTTTAACGTCCGGTTCCTCACCTGAAGTCGATTCCGCTTCTGAATGGATTGTGCTGTCGTCCTTAGCATAACGTGTTGTGGAGTATCGGGAAGTATAGAGTTACTCTCTCTCCGTGACAATAATACCTAGAATGTACTGTAGGCTCATGCTAATTGCCTATAGTAGATTATTTGTGTATTATGTGCTGAAACGGTTTTATGACCCTCACCCGCATGCTATCACTGACACTATTGAACCATGGGAACCTTACCGCGGGCTCAATTCATCAATGTTTTTTTTTGTAATTATGTGATTGATTCAATTTGATTGATTGAGCAATTGGTCAAATATTGAACATCACGCCAATAATCTAAATAGCTATAAATCAAGTAATGTACAGTGTGCATTATATGAACCTGAATATAAATTCGTCTTTTGTGAATCCCAAACCATCCGATATGTCCTGCATTGTCATATTCCGTTCTGTAAAATTATAAGCTCACAATGTTATCTATTAATTATTATAGTATGCTGACTCAATGAAACATGCATCATTCTCTCTACCTTATTCCAGTAATTGTAAAATTGTGCAATTCTTTTGTTAATTCATTCTATATTAGTACTACGATAGAGTTAAAATTATTCATCATAAACATATTAAGCATATCTGTAGTTTTCATTACAATACAATTTTCTAGTCTATTCCAATACAATTGAATCAAACGTGAAACATTACATCATATAAATTGTTCGTATGTCATTAATTTCATTTATAAATTAGAAATAACTCTTTATTTCGTATTATCGGTTGTTCGCGCATGCCATCATATGACGTGCCCTAAATCGTTCTAACGTCCCTGCCGTATGCAATAATATCAATGGAGCCTCAGGGTTTGGTTTGGTTTGGTCAGATGGGAAACTTCCAGACTTCGTAACTCAAATACTTTGATCTGATGGAAAATGAGTTTCTTGGGACGTTACTGTAACCGACGCACTGGCTGCCAGTAATCTCAACTCCTCAATCTCTGGGGCGGGTTCTGCTGCGGAGGTAGCAGCAACGAAGAAGGTACAGAAGTACAATGGGCTCACGTTGAATTCGAAAGGTAATAATCTAGAGCTTAAGTGTAATTTTTGTATAAACAGTATAATTGCATTATTGCATATAATAGGGCCTAAGCATTTAGGGATGCTGCAAATGCAATACAGAAGCATACCTCGTAAGTCTTGAAATACAGGCGGCATGTACATAAATCGACTCAGTTCCGTGTAATTCCTGATGATATTTAAATCAGAAGTAACGTCTGCAGCAGCTGCGCCACCACCTGACAATAAATAAAATCAATACTAAATTGTAACGTGGACAATGGCACAGCAAAAATATGCCATAATAACAATGATATCATTCAATTATAATTACACTAACAGTGTATGTCACGGGCACTCAAGGACTCAAAATTAGGCAATACACAGAAAAAGAGAGATAGGAGAGAAAGAGCGAGAGAGAGAGAGAGAGAAAGAGAGAGAATTTGCATTAGCACATTGAGAAGTAAATATATCATGATTTAGATCTTAAAATCTCTATTGAAAAGCCAGGTTGATACAAATTACTAAGTTTTGAACAGTGATATATTAGTCATCTCTGCTCAAAAGATTAGATAACCTTATTTAGAGAAGAGAGTGAAAATCTTTCTTAAAGGTAAAGGTAAAGGTCAGAATTGACCTCTAGGTTTCGGAGCTGATATCGTTTCGAAGCGTTCAGTACACAGGCGACAATTGTAACAATTGTTATTAATCTAGCGGCAAGGTCACCAGTCCCACTTTCGATCCAAGGACCATACGCCAGACCCGTATTTACCTTTCGCATTCTTCTGAAGCAGTCATCATCAACGTACTAATTGCTTCCAATTCACCGACCCCCGAGAGGAATGGAGGGTTTGCTTGGCCCGTTATACATCCAAGATTTTACACTCTGATTGTTCGATCGAAACCCGGACCTCATGCGCAAAATTCGACACAGACTGGCCGACGCGCTAACCAACTGAGCTATAGAGTCATACACGAAAATGTACTTACCGCCACCTAAACTAAGAAAGACGATGTCATCAACCGAACAGTATTGACCTCCTTCTAAAGTTAATCTATTCTTGACGGCTGTAAAGATGACTTGATAGGAACCGGATTGTAGTACTAACGGTATCTGAGCAAGCACTGCATCAGTGGAGCTATAGGCATATTGACCTGTAACTACGGGTGTTGGTTGGTTGTCAAGTCTCAGCACAGACACGTTCAAAGAGAGACGAGTCGATGAGAGAAAGTAAGAAAATATTAGTAATCCATTGAAGCTGCTCGCGAATGAAAGTTGAGCCGATTTCAGAGGAGCCTGTTCAGCGTACTGATTAAATGTAACTCTCATCGAGTATACTGAAATTATGTAACAATACATAAAATCGAGTTGACGTTATGCAAATTTATTCACCGTATATTATTATTTCATATTATATTTTTTTTTATTTTTTTTATTATTTTTAAATGCCCTGGGTGGTAAACGACCCTGGGCTAAAAAATATGATAAAATAGATTTATTGTTTTTAAAAAAGAAGTAAAGATTAAATTATTTAAATTATTATATTATTTATTGTACTCAAATGAACATTAATAATTAATATATAATTATAATCAATGAAGTCATTTGATTCATAGTTACGATGAAACATCAATTTTGGCACTTTGGCATTATTTTTATTTAAGGTAGATAGGTTTGACTGCTTAACGTCAAGGCTCAGAAGCACAGGAATTCTCTTCAAGACATATGATTCAACACAGTCAAGCGACAATCGTCACAGATTAATGCTTGCTTCAGTATAGGCCTGTCAAGCAAAAGCCTCTATACTTTACAAGGTAACATGTACATTATACAATGACCAAAAGGCTATAGAAATAAATAAAGCAATTCAAGCATGATGATCTAAACACAAAAACAAGTAATAAAGTTGATGGAAAATATAACAAAAGACATTAATATTAAACATTAGCCTATTGGAGGCCTATTGCCACTAGGACAGTCTAGGAAATGAGTCCTTGATCAAATTTAGAAATAAATACTAGATTGAAAGAGATTTGAATCAAGCAAATTTAAGCAAGACACAATTGGAATAGATTAAGTTCAATTTTACAGCTTGACTCCACAAGGTACCCTGAAGTCTATTACAGAGCATGCAATACAGACCGAAACACAAAGGAATGTCGCAGAATTCCCTTTCCTGTTCAGGAGATGTAGTATAACACCACGGTTGAACGTCGTTCGTGGGATTTCTGCAATAGTTACTTGATTTACCGCTATCCACGTCTGGGAAATCCGTTGCTTGGAGCTGAACATGACGATGTGGATATTGAGTGTTCCAGGACTGGCAAGCTCTTCCAGAGAGCGTGACGTTGATTATTCCTGTGTAGTCCTTTCCGTTCGACACTGGTAGTATGCATTTGTTGGACGTACCTGTGAGATGAGAATAAGATAAAGTAAATTAAGCAAAGTAGATGTATGGCTTAATGTTTAATATAATATATCATGCCAACGCATCTCTATACTTTACAAATTTACAAAATTGTACAACTTTATACCAATACAAAAATACACAGCAATATCAAATTGTCTATACATACATAGTCTATAACACACTAACGAGTAATGAATGACAACCAATGTTGAACCAAAATGGACCAAAGAAAAATTAATGACGTATATTACTGTTATTATTATTTTAATTTGAAATTTCTCAAATATCATTAAATTTACGATTAGCTTAAAGTTAATAATATTCGGATATAAAAGACCAAAATGAAATCAGTGTTATTCATTATTTAGCAAAATAGAATAATTATATACACTGCATGTCGTCATAATGCAAATTAGACCCAGACTACAAGGTAGGTTCAGAGCAAACACTGTTGGCCACATTAAATGTCTCTATTCAACACTTATTTTCACCGAGCTCTACAGGGTGAGCCAGTTTGTAGTGATATTATGTGCAGCAACTAACAATAATGATATGGATAATCCTAGAATAAAGCAATACGGATTATGCATATCATAACATATCATATCATAGCATGTCTAGAGTAACTAAACTATTATTACGATTTCTATCATATCTTTAGGCCTACACCGGACATTGTATTACAGATTAAGGCTACAGAGGGTAAAGCCAACTTTAACGTCATTTTCGCGGCCTTGCGGCTATATTCAGTGACAGAGATACCTCGGATTCGAACCGTGAACCCAGGGAACCCGAGTCAGACACTTAATAGATGTGCTATTTGCTCGGATCATCGGTTTTGTATTAGTACGTTATGTAATAATGTTATGAAATAATTACATCTGTCAAGTAATAGCTGTTACAAAAGTAATAGCTGTTACCATAGAATCCTCTACAAATGTAGAAGGCTGCATGCATGTTCTCTTGCATACTTGTTCTATTGGTATAATAATTATACTAAATAAGCAAAAAAAAATATCATAATATTAAACGTCCGAGTCAGATGCCCCTATTACTATCGGCCATATACATCTATACCAGAGATTTTACTATTTACGAATACTAATACCCCTTATATAAATTTTATTTTATTACCCTTTCCCTTATTAATTTGTTAATTTATCAACATTTCATTGCCTGGCCTCGGAGTGAGAAAGCTGCCGTTAAATAGACTGATATCCTCCTTCATGGTATTTTAATCCAAGGTGCCTGTGTGAATTATTTTGTTTTTTATTGATTGATTCAACCTACCAGCTTGAGCAGGTAGCTGCACAGCGACCCATCTCGCCAGCCCCACAGACTCGTCAGTAAAACTACACGTGTTGAAGTCATCCACTGTACACACTCTTCCCCTATATATCCATGACGTATCACCACCTGTCACAATTTTATACAGAACTAGTGATAAGGTCTTTGATAAAAGGCTTTATAAAGAACGTTTCACAAATGTGAATTTTTTTGGGAGGAAGGGGTGGGGGGGGGGGGGGGGGGGGGGGGGGGG